>JAOBBB020369084.1:0-18875 GCA_025331005.2 Zoanthus gigantus
CATCTTCTCCTGAAGATGACTTTTAGTCGAAAACGTTCGAGTTTTTATACTTTTAGAGATACCCACAATACAATTAATCCTAACCACCAAGTTAAATTCAGACTTAAAAGTGAAAGAAGAGACAAGAATAGCCATTTGTGAATCTATCAGTGAGAGTGAAGATGTAGCAGAGTTCTTAGTAGCACATGCATTAGTGAACATTGACTGCGAAGGAATAGTACTAGTCAGAGAAGCAAATCTGAACAACGAAGCCATTTTGTTAGAGAAAGGAAAGATTATAGTATAATTTAACTCACTCGACAAAAGTTTTGATATCAGTTTGATCTCACAGAATGACAGTACAGACAGTAAATCATGGATAAATTCGTTTGAATTCAATAACCTAAAACGAGAAAGGCAATACGAGTCAAAGATTTGTTAAGGAAGCATACAGATGTGTTTTCACAGTCACAGTTAGATCTCGGTAGAGCTAGTGGAGTTAAGCATCACATTAATAGAAGATCGAATTAATACAGGATTCACCAGCAAAGCAAAAAATAATAGAAAGAGAAGTAGATAAAAATGCAGGAAGCAGGAATTTGTAGAACCAAGCTCATCCCCTTGGTTAGCCCCAGTAGTACTTTGTAGGAAGAATGGAGGATCACCAAAACTATATATAGAGTATCGGCGACTGAACTCAGTCACAGCCGAAGATGCAAACCTACTCCCAGTCCTTGAAAAAGTAATACAGTCTCTGCAGGGAGCAAAGTATTTCTCAACATTGGACAAAAGGAGTGGATTTTATCAGGCTCCCTTATCTGAGGAAGATAAATAGAAAACAGTAATGATGACTTGGTGAAGAAAGTACAGAAATTCGATACTTCTAGCAGTAATCTGAGAAAAGAAGTTGCTTTACTTCAAGCTGAGTTGCTTCGTTCAGATCAAAATCACTTTAAACAATCAGAAACAATACTCCAGGAGAGACTGCTTAGAAATTAGAGGCATTCCAGTCCACCATGAAGACACAAACTCCATCTCCAAAGCTGTTGGCAACCTGATCGGTGTCGAAGTTAAAGACGAAGATATTTCGACAAGCCATAGGCTTGAAACAAACGTACGAGACAAGAAAGATCAATTAATTATAGTAAAATTTACTAGACGTGATTTCCGTGAAAAAATCTATTCAGCAAAACTACGAGGGGTCTTGGTATGCTGAGGGAAACAGTTCAAAAGATTTTCATCTCGGAAAGCCTCACTCAACGTAACAAGAAGTTATTCAATCAATGTGTGAAAGCCAAGAAAGAAAAAAAATTCAAGTTCCCTTGGACATCTTCCGGAAAAATTCTATTGCGGAAAGATTCGTCGCACCCAGCCATCCAGATTAAGAATGCAAATGATCACTACAAGCACATTTACAATCTGAAGGATCCAGGACGTGTGTTAACAGGAAGTTTCGAGGCCAGCTTTGACCAGGACTTTGATTACACCACTCTTAATATTGACAACAATCGAGGACGAGGTCGCGGTCGCAGTCAAGCATCAGCAGGATCAAGATCATAAACTACAGAGATAAGTAAAACCCTTAATATTTCGAATATGACACCTAAAATTTTCCTGTTAGATTTAAATATCAGCCTTGAACTCGGACAGTGAACTACATAGTGTTTCTTTTAAATAAAATGGTGCCATTCAGGCCTAAAAAATATATATATATGTTTTTAAAACGTTTTAGGAGTTGCTCTCCTTCCTCAGTAAAACTGAATAACTAATTTAACTTATTTAAAAAAAACAATATCGAATACGGCCTATAAAAAACTTATTACTCTTTTAGAGGAATATTCAACGAACTACATAGTGTAGATCCTGAGTCGAATGTTCCGCCACAATGTAACTTTAAATATTATTCTAGCTACGAATTTCAAAATATCGTCATGATTGAAATTTGTACTTCTTTTTGACATTTTTCCGCGTTATACATGCAAATATTTACAGTGGCTCAGAGGTACCATTGCTTTTTTTTCCATTGCGACTTTTATGCCGAGTTCTTTTTTTCATTGCGACTTACTTGATCCTTACCAGTTTGAGCCACAGGTTAACACAGCTGAACCTGATTTCAGCGAGAATGAAAGCAGGGCAGGCGACGAAGCCATCGAAAGCGATAAAGGAAACACAGATCCTCGACTGGAAAACTTAGACTGGTATGTAGTGATGATTTTAACCGATCAATTTTCATTACAATCCTTCAATTGATCGTGGAACACTGATGTCAAATAAAATAAATTTTACTCAGTTGTGACGCTACATATTTTTGTTCCCTTGGTGGTTTGTTTAGTACATTTCTTTACAACTGCCGCTGCAGTCAAGATATTCTACAATCTAAACTTTTAAAATTTTAACATTCTGATTTTATAGCCTAATTTTTTTTCTCTCTGATACCGGAGGTCTTGATTCTTTGAAACAAATTCAAGCGAAATCGTGTCCCGGAAAAAGCAAGAATTTATTTTTATCGTCGTCACACTGACTCCCAAGTCAAACTGTCCCAAAACACTTCACTGGTTGTGGCAAAACAAAAAAAATCCTCCGGGAACAAAAATTCCAAGCCAAGCAGTATGTGAAACTTAGTTTGGTTGTTGATTGAATGTGTTACTGCTACTATTATTCTTGATTTAAACGCGCATTTATTTTTAAGAACGACAAATGAGCATAAATAAATTACTGCCAACAGCGTGTTTCATTTCAACAAGAACGACACACTGGAGCGTAAAGAAGGTAGCCCGACTCTTCTGGTTCCCAATGATGAAAGTGAGCTGCCTAAACCAATGCTTAAGAAAACAACCGATGTATGTTTACCTGTAAACGAATCTACAGAGGAAGATGACTTGGAGAAAACCAAGTCAAATCTTGGATTCAAGTATGTCACTAAAACTCTATTAAGTTTTCTTGAGGATACAAGTGATAAGTCCGACGGGCTGAACGAAGTTGAACTGGGAAAAGAGCCGACTACTTCAAAGCCCCGTCAATACCAATATATTTCTAATTCAGTTGTCAATTCCTTGGAAGAAACGCCGGAAGAGTCTGTTTGAGACTTGTCCGTTGTTCTAACCTCGTAACTTTCCGGCACATCTTGATTTTCTAGTTCGTAATTATTATCAAATGACTATATATAAAAAATAACTACTTATTAACAAATTCAGTTAAAACAATTCCCAATAATTGTTATTGGCTGGCAGATAGAACTCGATTACTGTACGAGAAAAAACAAGCACCGTCACATATAAGTAGCTATTGTAGCGGTTGTAGCTATAAGTAGAAGTTGTACCAATAATGGTAAAGGAGAAATGTATGTAGTGCGTAAACGTTTTTAAACATATATGATCTCAAATGTTACTGCTCGTATATTACTCACGATGACATAATAAAAAGTGAGAATGTTTTTCTTTTAAAAAAAAAAGGTTATTATAGACTAGAGTTTCTTTCTGCGTTCATTTGTTTGATAAACTTAGGTCATCCAAACTGGATTGGAACATTCATACTGAGAAATTAATCAATAAAACACGTGACTACCACCATAACGGTTAGTTTTGTATCCATGTCTAAAAACTGCCCAAAACTAAACAATTTTAGCTAAGAAAATGAATCAAGTTTCGTTTAAGTGCATATAGTCTGATTCTACTCTGCGGCCAGAGAATTTTAATACCCCCACGCGTCAAAAACGAGAGGATGAAGAAACGAGTTCTTTTGTTTTTCGCCGTCGTTGGGAAATTGGAAATCTCCTCTTGCAGGATATATTGAAAGTAAGTAAAAAGTAATACACATAAAATGACTTTCGGCTAATGTTTGTTGTTGGAACATGGGTGCAGCGAGTTTTACAATGTAGAATTTCCACTTACGGCTTATTAGATGGCCAACCTCAGATTTATCTTTTGTTCTCGTACAAAAAACATGGTCTCAAATGTTCTGTTTCCCAAATAAAGCAAATTATGAAAATGATAAGAATTCTCGGGGGGAAATACTTTAGGGATTTCTTGGTGGGGATATGCCGCTGTGGACGAGGATGGTTAGTGCAGTTGATAAGATCTCTGCCTTTCGACCATGCAGAAGGTCCCCGGTTCGATCCCGGTTCTGCCGGGGTCACGACTTTTGGAGCTCTCCAAAATTTTAAAATTTTGAGTCGATCTAAACCTAAAATGGCTAAAAATAATCCACAAATCAAAGAACTTAAACGAGAGAATGATGATCTAAAGGCAAAGATAACTGACCTACAGAACGAGTTAAAAGTAATCAAGAAGAAACTTGATGCAGGAACAACGGACGATGAATTACGTAATTCAGTCAACTTCGTCAGCGCTGAGTATGATGGTCTCAAAGAAACAAAATCACAAATAGAAAGAGATATCAAAACATTTGATCATAACCTCACCGAAATCACAAAGAAGGTTTATGACATCGATGAATCGATCGAATCCATAATGGCTTATAGCTACCAATGTAATATAAAAATATAAATGGGAATACCCCAAGCCAAAGACAGCGAAACTGCGGAAGAAAGTGTTTCAATCTGCCTCAAGCTTTTTAGAGAACTTGGGGCAAAAGTATGTGAGCAAGACATCGATATAGCTCATCGTTTGCAAAATCGAAATAGTACAAGACCCGCGGCCATTGTGTGCAAGTTTACGTGGCGTATTGCGAAAGAGGCTGTTATGACAAAAAAGAAAGAATTAAGAAATGAAGATCTACGAAACGTAGTAACACACACAGAGGTCTTTGATAGCTCAACTAGGCTAGCAATCTTTGAACACTTGACGCCCAAAAAACAAGATCTTCTTAAATTGTCAAAGTCATTCCAAAGAGAACAGGGTTTTGCTTTTTGCTGGGTGAAGAATAGTGAGATCCTGATGAGAGAAACGGAACAAAGTCGTATAATGAAGATCAAAAGTGAAGCAGATCTGGTTAGATTGAGGAGCGACTACTCAATCCCTTCTGAAAGACCTTGGGTATTTCCGGCTCCCGCTGGGTTATTAGATTGCGGTAGAGGAAGAGGACAAAGACCAAATACCAGATCGAGCACTTGCCCTGGCAACAGCTAAGTGTACAAATACTATATATAATTGATTTCAGTTTTTTTCTTGACATTTCAATTATGCATTGTAACAAATCTACAAGAAACGCTATAGCGAAATCTGTTGCAAAGCAAATAAGGTCTTACTATCTCAATTACCATATTATAATTGCAGTACGCTGGAAAATGATCATTCACCTTTTAATAGTTTGACAAATGAAACATCTAGAAGATCTTTAGAACATTTATGTACTTTATACGATCTTAGTTTATTCAATCTCAATACAAGAAACGATATAGACAATAACCACAATGAAAATTTTCTATTAACCAAAACAGCGAAATCTTCCTCTTCCTCTTCTAAAATGTTTTTACAAAAACGGTCCTTGATACATTTATTCACAGTCATGGTACTAGCAAGACTCAGAAGTAGTGTCGTATAGGGAATGATGAAAGAGTTTGGGTTTTTCAAATCATTCACAACTGCTTTACCAAGGCAAAAAACTCCAGACATAATCTCAAGGATGACCATAGAGTCAACAACGTTTTTGGTGAATTCGTTCATTATAGATTTTTAGGTAATATCTTCTGATTCTCTAAGTAAGTTTTCAAAGCCGTGCACCCAGCAAGAACCCCAGTGAACTTTGCATAATTCATCACATTCGAACTCGGATCACCAAGAAAGTTTTCTTTCAGCATCTTTTTGGCTACAAATCCAATGCCGGCTGTGATACCCATCAGTACCGCAGCATCGGTGACGACTTTGACAAGTTTGTTTTCTTCTTTACCTGACATGTTTTAGGTAAGTATGAACGTTCCTTTTAAGGTCTTTCTTCAATTCTCTTCGTTCATACCTTCGACATTCTTTTTTCCATCGGAGGATTTTTGTGTGAACACTTTTACTTTTGGGGTATAGTTTTTTCCAGTTGATCATCACTGCATACCTATTTTTGATGTTTTTATAGGTGTTATCTCTGGGGTATTAGGTGGAGGTGGTGGAGGATGCGTCACCGGAGTATCAACACGATATCGCAAGAGCAGGTTGTAGGCTGTAACCCCCAAGACGAAAACACCTATGGCAATAGATTGTACAGGCCATCCTCCAGAAGATTTCGCAGCATTTTCAGCTTCAGCCTTCTTCTCCCTCTCATAAGCAGCCTTTATCTTCTTCTTATAATCTGCAAGCTTTTTACCTGCAGCCACTTTCTTCGGGTCTTTTTTCCTTCTTGGGAGCTTGTGCTTCTAACTCAGTAAGGACTTTGGTGATTTGTTCAACAGGTTCTTCAGACATCTTTTACATCTACTATACCAATCCTTTAAGACACTACTTACGTGATGTAAGTAGTGATGTTGCAAGCTTGGATCTAATCTAATTCAAAAACATCATCATCACCATCACTTTCTGAGACTACTAATATATCCTCAGATTCCTCCTCCTTTTCTTCAACGGGACCAAACATTCTCCTACTGGGTACACTTCTTTCCAACACACCCGGGGTAAGAATCATCTCGGAAACCTTCAAACCGATTGAAGCTCCATGACTGTTCCTCCCATGCGCGCCCCAGAAAATGCCATCCCATTTTACAACGAGTTGGCAAGATCCATGAATGCCCATGCACTTCCACGGAGAAAGTTTCTTGTCACCTGGACCATAGATTATGGTGAAACATTCGATCTTTTTACCCTTACCTTTGGTGGGGAACTTGATGTAAGCCCGCATTGGTTTATTGTGATCGATATACTTTTCACCCGCTTTAGTTGTTGATTTTGGGTGGTCTTACATTGGTTTGACCGCATAAGACCAATCCTTTTCCTCCTTGGCGGTCAAATAGGAGCTATAACTTGGTTTTGGAACCTTTTTAGCTTCGGCAAATTTCTTGAGCGTGTCAACTGTGATGTCGGCCATCACATCAAACAATTGTTGAGTCACCTTCTCAGCCTTGTTGGGTTTCAAATTTGTTCCCGTCATCGGATACCAAACTTGAAATCCTTCAAGCTTGTTATCTGTTTGCTCTTCGTTTGTGAGACCAAAAGGCCATATGCCGTTTACTTCCCACAAATTCTGTTCTGCCAATTCGAAGTAGATAGGGAGTCTGGCACCGTTTTCGCCTTCCACATACACATTCGAAGTTGTCCACTCAACGGTGGATTTGCTCTTCGTAAATTTTTGAGTTTCGGGCTCATCTACAATGACCTTTTTCCAATCAAATTTTTCTTGAAGCGCAACAAAGATTTCTTGGTTTGACATTTTGTTGTAGTTTTTGTAACAATTAAATTGTTGCCTTTAAATAGACATGTGATTTGGAAATTCCAATTTCTCAACTAGAGGTGAACTATATAGTGTGCTCAGGTCACTGGTCAGGTCACTCAGACGCTCAGGTCACTGGTTAGGTCACTCAGGTCAGGTCACTCAGACGCTTGCTCAAACATGCCTAAACGTTTGCTCAAATATGCTTAGGCGTCTACTCAATAGCTGACACAAGAGGTTCTACAGGTTCTTGAGTTTCTGTTGAGCGTTCCTTGGGTTTTTCAAGACTGACATGCTTAGCAAGTATGAAAAGCGCTGCAGCAAGTGCTACAAACCTTCCAGCATTCAGTGCAAGATAGCCAATAAATGTGCTCAGTTCACGCATCACCAAGTCATTCTTTTTGAGGTCTTTTGTGGTTTCATTAACATCATCTATGGGTAGTATATAGGAGGCAACCTTGGCGCCTACATCAATGACTGTATCTGTGAGATCACCCGTGACATGTTTCCCCAAAACGGATTGATACCTCAAAAAGTATTTTTCAACGTCTTTGTCTGATAATCTTTTGACATCTCCCAAAGAGAAGTTCTCACCTATCCAATCCTTGGTAGTTCCAAGCGTCGCAAGAATAGCGAGAGACTCTCTTGGCTTCAATGTCAGAGGGTTCTGATGCTTTCTTATCTTCAGAATGTGGGGTAACATAATCCTCAATCACTGAGTCTGCCATCTTTGAAAGATAGGATACCTTACCTTTAAATGGATACAGCTGGAACTTCTAGGTAAAGATGAAACGGGTATCTCAAACAGAAACAGATTCTTGAATATCTCTCTGACTTCAAAATTTCCACAAACTTCTTTCGTGTGTAAGTGTCCAAGTCTCCGCCATAATCTTCAAAGAGGGTCTTTGTTCCAATTTGTGATGGGTTGTTGAAGGCGACTACACATACCACATTTTCGCGGAAAGGTTTTGCTATAGATGTCAGTTGTTGAGTTAGAACCCAAACAGACAAACCTTCGTGCCTCCCAGATAAGGCGAGATTGATAAACTTATTCGAACGTTTTTTCAAGTCTTTGGATACGGCACAATCATTCAAAACCAGCAAAGTGTTTGTACCTGAAAACAAAGTCGCGCAATGTTCTAGAAGATCATTGATCTCGTCACAATTTTTTGCGTCTGGAGAGACAACAACCACTTTTTTTTACAACTACTTTTTATTTCCCTTTTTTTGCTTATAAGTTACATGTATTTTTACAATTAATAGAAAAAGGAAGGGTTACTGGCGACCTGTAATAACCATAGGGTTAAAAATGCAAAATATGGTCGGTGTCACACAAGCACACATACATACATACACACACACATGAGCAGAAGACGGAACAAATTCAGATACTCGGATAATAGATACCAAATATAAAATAACAAAGTAGGTATTTATATTAAATCTAAATTGTGCACAGAAAAACAGAACAGTTTGCAAAACAGGATAAATATTATCCTGTTGAAATAATGTACTGGACCAAATTAATAGGCTTCAATAAATCCCTGTTTCAACCTCTTCTTGAACAAAGACATGGACAATTTTTTGGTTTCATCATCAATTGTATTCCAAATTTTTGGACCTTGAAATCGAATATTGAGTTTCCCATAATTTGTTCTAGCTTTTGGTAGAGACCACCAATAACTGCGGGTCATTTTCATCGAACCCGCGGTAGGTTTTATTCCTTGCGTAGGTTGGACAAATCAAAACAATGTAATCGAAGACGCCTTTGAATGGACCACGAAGTTGTTGGATGAGATATTGTGTTTTGCCACATTTTGTCGGTGATGATACAATGAAAGGGTGTTTTGTCACGGAGTTCTTGCATCTAGGTCCTTTTATGCGTGAAAAAAGTGGAATTTTCCTATTGCTAACCTTCATATTTTTCATCACTCGAGATGGCTTGATACTCTAACTCTAAGTTTCTAATCGTGTAATTCGGTGATTTGGTCTCGTCAGAATAGATGACAATATCTTTGACTGGTGCGAATGTCAATTCAAATAGAAGATGATTGGGTAGAGCCTTTGGGTAGAAGACTCCATGGTCATTTAGAATAGGGTGATCCCATGGGATGCGGTATTTGGTATTGTGTACCGCAGCAAGCGCTACCTCACCAGCATCTGTGGTGACTTTGTCCCCGGCATTGGTTCGGAGCTTCCTCATGTTCACAGAAGAGATGCCTTGCTTCAATCGATCTTCCTTTTCTTCCTTGGTGAGGAACAGATCATTGTAAGTTTGGAGAAGATCATATCTCTGAGTATCTTGCAGAATCTCGCCTCCAAATTTCACTTTGAAACTTGTCAGCAAGTTTCGAGCAACATTGTTCACAAGAGTGTTGTTGGCGTGACCGGCGACGGATAAGTTGAATACAAGTGCAACACTGTTTGGAACGATGACGATACCTTCAGCGAGTTTTGGGATGTTGACATACAATGTTTCGCCTGGGTTTATAGAAGATGGGTTCAGTGTAATTCGATTCAATGTAACTTCGGCTTTCAAACCAAACGCTTCTCCTGGATTTCTGTTTGGGTTGAGTTCCTCTGAAACTGCCAACGCCATATTGTTTTAGAGTAGATTAGTGTTACCTTTAAATTCATTATGGAGAAAAAGCTATCAGAAATATATTATAGCACACAAGGATATTGGAACGGTTATGCTGCGATTCCCAGATTGGCTGAACGCGCTGAAGTGGATAAAGATCTAGCGAAGAGATGGCTAGAGAAACAAGCGTTGTGGCAGATTTATTTGCCGCCTCCAAAATATATACCGAGAGCACATTGGACAGACCATAGACCTGACTGTTCATCAGGCCGATTTACTGTTTGTGAGTTATGATACTATAGGGAATAGAACTGTCAAATATATCTTGGTAGTGGTTGATGTTGCTTCGAGGTATATTGACGCTGAACCCTTATCGAAAAAAGATACAGCTAGTGTTGAAAAAGCATTTGAAAAAATATATTCTAGAAATATACTTGTTCGGGCTAATATAATTTTTGTGATAAAAAGAATTACAAAAAGTTGTTGGAGTAAACAATATTTCGGGCGGATTTCACCGTCCATCATCAGGTTTGTTACTGACTGAAGTAACTCAAATTTACAGAAAGTTGACCTATCCTAAAACATTGATGGTAGAGGTACACAGGTACAGAGTTCAAGGGAGCAGTGACTCGGTTGATGGAAGATCATGATGTTCACATCCAAAGTGGTGATCCTAAAAACCATAGAGCACAAGCCTTTGTGGAAAGAGCAAAGAGAACTTTAGCTGAAATATTATACAGTCATCAATATGCACAATTGATGTTAAAAGGAAATGAAACTTGGAAGAGGAGATTGCGAGAAGTTATACTAGCTTTGAATAGTGAACCGAGACGTATCCTTGCGAATGAGACCCCCATGGATGCTTTGGAACAAGATAAAGTTACTTTGAAAGACACCACATACAAACGTCCAGTTGGGATAGATGAAGAGAGGTTGTTTCCACAAGCTATGGTGAGATATCTATACCAACCTGGAGAAGGTGAAGGTGATGAAAGACGTCGTGCAATAGACCCCATCTGGAGTTTGGAAGTTTTCAATATAGATAGAATGATTTTCAACCCCAATCAACCCGTGTTGTACTATCTATCTCCGTCGAAAAACGTAAAGACACCTCGCCGTAATTTTGTCAGAGAGGAGCTTCAAGTTGTACCTTCTGATACAGAACTACCTCCAGACCATGTTTCGTAATGACCATGTGCGTATGTATAAATACCATCCTCACAAATAACACGTTTGTCATCCTTGTTAGATAAAGTAACTTTGTACATAGTCTCTGTGAAGAGTTGATGCTTGTGTGACCTTATGATGTTCATTCGCCTCATCTGATCCTCGTTAATAAGAACACATCTTTTGTAATCCTCATGTTGTAGAGTCTTCTTCTTCACAGCTCTCTTGATGCCCTTACACTTTTTGATGTTGTCACCATCATCCATCAGCTCGCTATAGTGTTTAGCGTTTGCCCCACAGAACTCAATCATCTGTTTTCCACCAGTCTTTTCTTTGAATCTGCCGAGAACCTTTTTGTTCTGTTCGGTGTAAAGAGGATGATCTTTGGGATAATTGCTGGTGTCAAACAACTCAGGAATATCATCTTTGATATCTTCGTAGACATCTTTGGTCCTAATCTCTAGAACCAAACTATCCGTGTCCGTCATCAGCAGCTCAACTCTATCACCCCACTTTGGTTTGACATAATCATAGAGCATTCTGTACATATGAAGTCTAGCGAGTTCAAGTATACATTGGCCCACTGGATAAGGTCTGTCAACTTTAATCTTTGTTTTTCTCATGTGGGTGAGCGCTAAAGTGTCTTCATCAATAATTGTGAATTGTGCAAAGTTCGGTTTATTCGCGTACCTCAAAGCTTGGTCATCATTTGTCACTATTTTAATGTCAACATGTTTTCTTAAGTTCTCCATCGTTTTGCCGAAGACTGCGTTGTTAGCCAATTTGAAGAAATTATTTTCAAATTCAACTGTGGCTTGTACACGCAAACGTGTGTTCATTAGAATATAAGGCTTCATCCATTCAGCCTCATCAAACTTTACGATCCAATGAACCTTCTGGACTTCCATACATTTACTCACATAGTACTTCAAATTTTCATAGTGACAGGTATATCTCTTCTTGTCGTGTAGACTCGCGATGGGCTTAGTACCTTTGACAACTTTTCGATTCTCTGGTGCAAGCGGCAAATCGTTATGTTTGTCGTGTAGATGTTTTGGATATCCGAGATCAAAACAGCCAGTAAAACCTCCTTGAATGTTTCTCCAATTTCGTATCTCTTCCTCGGTCGCTTCTTTGTATCCACCAGTTGGTAGTAGTTGTGACATAGCCAACCCATACAAATTATTGGCGTCTAAGGGTACTATGAAAACCTCTTCTTCTTCCGGATCATAATCCTTCATGTATTTGTTGTTTGCTCTCACAAACCTTTTGGAGATCCCTGAGTACCCGCAATGGATACAAGCCTCAAACATCATATGTAAATTAATGTCAGTTAGAAGCTCCTGTCTGTGCTCCGTATGTTTGAACAGGGTATCCCACAACATACCATGTGCAGTGAAATAATTCGCTGGATCCAATTCATAAATTTTCATACAAAGTTTCCGAAAGTTTTTGAAAACATCCGCCAGCTGAGCTGTATCAGCAGTGACATAAGTGTCGTGGTAATCTCCAAGCGTTCCCATCCCAAACGCTTCCCCATCCCAAACGCTTTCCATACTTTCAGCGCATGTTAATGATCCTCCTTTGAAATACCCTGCTTATTCAACGATAAGTAGAATGCTTCAATGGGTGGAAGGCGAGTCTCATTGAATTTATCAAATCCATCAAAGTAATCGTAAGGGAATACACCATTTCGAAGTAATAATTTGAATTGTTTTGGTTTGGGAAAGAATGTTTTTTAGAATTTCAAACGATTCCGGAGGTATATTAGATACTAAGTTAGCTAGACTATCCTGCATAAATCTCATCGAATCTAGGAATCTTATCTCGACCACTTTATCTTTTCTCTTACCAGCCTTATATATGTATGTATATACAGTAATCTTTTTAGAGATTGAAATAAATTTCTCAGAACTAGTTGGAATACATGTAACCCATCCAGGTTTGGCAGCTAAAGCCCTAAAGAAAAGATGTGTGTCGTATCCTGATAAATTATGACAAAACATAGGCATAAAATTAGGCATCTTTAGAGAAAGATTACAGGCTTTGTATGCAGCACCTCTATACTTACCAGTGAAGTGACAATGATCGAGAACCTTGTCACCATCGAGTTCCTTTTTGCAGATCCAGCAATGTGTTGCTTTAAAATACTCTTCGGATGTTTCTTTATCAAAATCTTTGTCAAAGTCTACAGTTGTCCAAATCCTTGTTACAACAGCTTCTAACATTTCGGTGAATACTTCTGTGACATCGACAGATTCAGATTCAGCTGTATATTGGTGAAGCTCGGGTTTGAAAACATCATCGCAAATAGATTTGAAGATCATAGCAAATCCAGATGCTAAATGATGATGTTGATATTTTTGTGTATAACTCTTTGAGGATCCATACACACGATCTGATTGAATCTTTTTGAGGAACGATTCAAAATCGAAATAACCAGCGTTAGAATTTGTATTCTTTGGGAAGTATTTTATGAAATGCTTCCCCAATCTTTTTCTTGAGCCGGTTGAATTTTTGAGTCACAGCACGCTTTTTCTTGTTGATGGGTTCAGGGATTTTAGAGTGAACCCATTCTTTAAGATCTTCAACACGTGACTGCAGTGACTCTTCAGGTTTTTCGAGTAACCGCCTTAGAGAGGTGAAACTTACTTTATTAGGAGGTTTGACAACCCCCGGGATGGGCGTGTCATCCTCAGGGATTGAAGCACTCAGAGCTTCAACAAGTTCATCATGGCGCATCTTTTTATATCCTTCAATTCCTCGCACTTTCCCGAGAGTTTTCAGCTCAGTAAGGCGTTAGTTGTCCAGAACAATTTCTTTTGATTACAGGGTCTGAACTAGATCAAGCTTTCTTAATTTAGCCCAATCTTTGACACCGTTTACTCGAGCGATCTGCTTGAGAACCTTTGAGGTTAAGTGTTCCTTAATTTTATATAATCCGAGGGTGGTCTTTAAGCCTCTTTGTTTCCTGGAGTAGGAAACAAAGAAAAAACCTTGGATTTACTTTCGTTTACACTCTTTACATTTCCACCTAACCTTTTTGATGTTCACATATTTGTGAATCTCCACAGTCTTTGCAAATATCTTTTCGTTTATTATGTTCGCAGATTTGTGAACCTTCACAATCTTTGCAATATGATTTATATTTATTATGCCCGCAGATTTGTGAACCTCCACAGTCTTTGTAAAGCGCTTTCTGTCTTCCATGTTCGCTCACAAATAACATCCATACACTAGAAATCTTAGGGAAAACTGGCCGATGAGTAAATCTCATACTAGGCACACCAATTTCAGGAATGGGCTCATCAAGAATGCTGTTGTTGATATATGTCATGTTTGTTTTGGTGTAGATCTATGATCTAACAATGTCTAACTGAGTACAACTTTCTATCCCATTTTTCAAAACCTGCCAACCGGGGAACCCCCCAGAAAAATATTTTGCCATGACCTTGGAAAAATATTTAAGTAATAAATAATTATTAATTAATTTTTTGAAATATTTTTGCATATTACTTAGGCAATATTTAACGTGAAATTAGAAGCGTGAATTTACGCATAAATACCCCATTGCGGCAGAATCTTCATAAATCATCTTCTACGTCTGTTCCTACTTTTCTCTGATCTGTGTAGCTGTAGCTTTAAATACCCGTAAAATGGAGCATTGACAGAGGGAGGAGGTAAAGGACGCACCGTCGGCTACCATTAATGACAATTCTGTCGGAAACTACCGACTGACGGAACTACCGACGTTAAATAAAGGAACCTTTATCATTGATTGTGTTCATGTCTGGTCATGCAGAACTGCAATTAATGTTTTTACCAATAGTTCACCACTTAAAGTTTAATGACATATAAGAGGTTAGAAGACCAAAATAACAACCAGAGCTGAAGAAAAACGACATGTATAAAGACTAAAAAAAAAACAATATCAAGAATTAATTTATCGGCATTTGGTAACAATGTAGAATATTCTGAAATACGAAGTTTTTTAACAGATTAATTTACTAATTGTTCGGTAATTTTTTTTTTTTTGGTGAAAAAATTGTAATTAAAATTTTTTTTTATTTTTCATTTTTTTAATATTTGCATTTTGTTCGCAACTTTCATCTTATCACGTTTCCGACAATTAGCTTTAGGTATGATTAGGTGAAGATGCTTTTGATATTACGTTGAAGAGATCATTTGCAAAGCAAGTTTTGAATGCATTAGACATAAACGGAACAAAAAATACAAAAAAAAAGGAATCGCAAATATCATTTGTGAAAAAAACGACTCAGGAGGACATTAAACTTGTGAAAATGAATCGAGCTAACATAAAAAAGCTGACGTGTCTGTTGCTGCTTTTCTCGTCTTTATGCTTTTTTATAGTGATTTTAATAATGAAAACATCAAGAATGGCACCTTGAAGCACTGCTAATCATTTTACGTCATTTTTCTTCTGTCTTGCTTTAAGTCCGTTATGCTTTAAGTCTGATTTTCTAGTGGTTGCAACTAATGCACCGTCGAAAAAAAACTAAAATGTTCTATGTGACGCTAATATAACGGTCTTTTCGTCTTTGGTTTATACAATTTGGGCAATCGATGCGGCTATTTCATTTAGTGTAATAGATAACGACCAAGGTTTTCTTCTTTTTTTGTTTTGTCTACATCTTATAAAACATTAAAGCAGATGTAAAACTTGATGTTTATATTTTAATTTGGAAAAGATATAGCTTTTTTTCCGCCAACTCGTTACCCGTTGACAAAGGCACAAAAACCTAATTTCCGACTGCAATATTTTAAAACCGCTTGCTTTCTAAACACTTTCTAGTGCTAATCTTAAAAAGTAAAATTAACAACTCGTTTTTCAGTTAAATTAGCAATAATGTGAGATGTGAATTGAGATTTTTCACTTTGAGCTCCTCCTTGAACCTTGGCCAAACTTTGGTCGATTTTTTTTTCTTTTTCTGCGAGCCCACGTCAAAAGATTAGCAGAGAACGTTACCAGACTGTGTCGATTGAATAGCACTTGTTAGTTTTTCATTAGGGCAATTATCATTTGTATCTTTAAGATATTTCTAGATGTTGTTTAGAGATTTTTTTATTGTCTAGAACTTTCTTCAGAAAGTCATGATTTACCATTGCAAACCCAGGTATATGATAACAGACACGAGACAGTACGGCCTGGCTATTGCAGGTCGTTTGAAAAGCAGTAACAGCGATACATTAGTAGCTTATGATTACCATGTAACTACTGGTGAGATTAGTGTTTTGCCTTTGAAGGATTTTGAATGGCTCGGGCTGTATTGTTTTGCTTTGCGATCTATTTATCCATCATGAATACTAATGAAGACAGGTGGCAGATCGCATTCAAAATCGGTTCTCACCACTTATAATAGGATGACGCAGATTTATATTTATGCTTGAGAGAAACAATTTTTCATAAATTCTTATTTATGGATGAGAAAAATTTGTGTACGGAGCTAGCTTGAGTTGTATAATTAGAATCGTGTTCACCGTATGGTCTAGCAATTAACCGTGGTCGCAGAAACTAAGAAAACTTGCCAGATTGCTAAAGATAGTGTATCTGATTGGCGAAGTCGGACTTGCTGTAGCGGACTTCTGTGGTTTTACTTGTAAATGTGGAATGTTGGAAATAAAGTTATGGAGATCTGCAACTGCTCACCAGAATTACGACAAAAGAGGCTTTTGAAAACTCAGGATGCATTATCAAATGAACTAAAAGACCATTTTGAGTTAACTCCCAATGGAAGACTCGAAACATACCGAAGTATAATTTCGGAAGACATTCAGTCGGACGATATGACATATGAAGGCTCGATTGTCAAAAGGCGGCAGAGGTTTCGCCAAAAAATCAATGAATTGTATTACAATTATGTTAGACAGTCCACGTTTCACGGCTTTCACTACTTGTTCGAAAGCAAATCACTTTTAAGGAGAGCATTGTGGCTAATCATTTTGTGCATAGCAAGTGGAGTATTTTTTTTCGAAATGAAGAAGAGTGTAGCCCAGTATTTTAAGTACTCTTTTAGCACATTGTCAACACTCGAGTATACAGATAGTCTCGTTTTCCCAGCGGTTACCGTATGTGATTTCAATGACATTCGAAGTATAGCAATCAAAGACAAAGAGAACTTCAGAGCAACGAAAGGCAAAATCCTAGAGCCGCTTAGCATGAACATACAAGAGTTATTACAAAAAGCCTCTCGTCGATTCCAAAGTAACATTGTAAACTGCGAGTGGAAGCAAGGGGAAATGAGTACGCCGTGCAATAGCTCAAATTTTTCTATTTTTGTTTTTCCATCTGGAGAAGCTTGTCATACGTTTAATTCTGGTCGTTTAAAAAAACAAAAAATTCTTCTAGCGAGTAATATCGGGCCGAAGTACGGCCTTTCATTGCATTTAAATACTCTTCAAAGCAACTATTCAAAGAACGTGCGACAGAGCGGATTTAGAATAATCTTGCACCAGCAAGGGGAATTTCCTTTGAGAAAGGAGGGATTTAGGGTTCCCCCAGGATATGTTGCATATGTGGGTTTGGTAAAGCAAAAGGTAGGTGTCAAGTTGATTGTAATTCTAGTTTTCTTAAAAAAAACAATTGACTCTGCGGTTGTTTAAAGTTTTTTCGAGGTGTTGCGTGAAAATAGAAATAATTGTTCGGAGGGGGGTTGTAAAGTAATTGTGCTTGCTTGCCTATATTTGTCTGTTCTGTGGTTAGCTCCGTGCTGTCTTGGCAGTCTGAGTCAAATATCGCATTGATGGCTTTGCAAAGCCAACAAAGGCAACATTATCAGTTATCTTGCATACACGAGCAAGCGAGAGATTCCAAGTTACATATTTTTTTAGCTAAAGGAACAAGTCGATTGTATGCAATTTATTACCCAAATTTAAATATGTTTTTTTTTTTTTTTTTTCCCCAATGCATTTCCTGCGTCAATTGTTGGTTACCCCCGCCTAGGATAGTAATATTGTTGGACTGTACATTGTCATTAAGTTACGCCTTGTACAATACAAAAACAGTTTCATAGTTTACTCGTGTCACAACATCAAAGTACTTATGTGTCTTAAACGAAATTAACCATAAAACAGATCACAAAGAAACTTTCTCAACCTTAAAGCTTTTGATTTACAATTTCACGCACAACTGCTAAATATTCCCGATTAATACCGCAGTGTAAACATAAATTAAGAAAACGATATTTCCTACTGGTATTAAAAGACCGTGTGCGCAAGATCAGAATCTGGGCTGTCTTACACATCTCGTTTTTTCTTTTGATGCGGAATTTTGTGATGTTTGCTTAAATAGTGACAATCTTCTTAGCACATAAGAGTAGACAATTATATTTTTGTTTTAAATTCGAACTCGGTACCACCAATTATACAATTTCAATAAATAATGTATTTTCTTTAAAACATTCCAACTTTCTAATTAGACACTGATTCAAAAAGAATAATTTTCATTTTAATGTTAACGAATCTTTGAATCATTGGTTTTATGCCAGATTCCACGGAGCATAGATTTTAGTCTTGGAAACCAGGAAAAGATTGAATCGCAAAGTTTGAAACGTGCTTTTTAAATCAGTGTTATTTGTTATTTCAACTCTTAACTTGCTAAAAAAAAAACCTTTTAAGTGGAAGGATTTGCAAAAGAAAACAATTGATTAAATCAAAATTCAATTTTCGGAACCAATATTGACAGAATTGTTTTTCATAAAGTTAAGTTACTGCGCCAATTTCCTCATAATCCGTCATTCAGCTTTTGTTGATAAACGGCTTGTTCAAAATTCAAACTATTTCGAGGGCTCTCGAAAATTATAATCACAATGGTTGTAAATTC
>JAOBBB020369085.1:0-10076 GCA_025331005.2 Zoanthus gigantus
TTTTTCTCTTTGGGTTCAATCCATGAACTAACACTAACCTTGGGTTGCCTGTGATCTAGTGAGCGAAGGAGGAGCGCGGCTGGGGCTTAGCAAAAAAGCTGGGGAGCAGTGGGGAGGAGGTAAGGCAACGGAAAAAACGCCTGCAATTAGAAGCAGACACAAACGCGCCCAAACATGCCGCATTTCCGTAGGGCACCAACTGTCACGTTATTAGTCCGCCATCAGTAAATGGTGCGCGTACAAACAATTGAGCTTTTCTTTCCAAGACAGAAGAAACGAGTGAGCGGGCGAACTGATATGGCTTCGGATAATTGCCGCGTTTGTTTTCCAAATCAGTCATTTTGGGTTGTTTGTATCAAATTATAATTAAAGTTGAGTGAAGCTTATATCTGTCTGAAGGCCAAGCGCACAATCGCTTTACTGTTCCTGGAGCAAAATGGCAGCGCGTGCGTGGTTTGAACTTAAAATCAAGACATATTACGAAATTCAATTGTCAAAATTTTAATATATTAACTTTATAATTTTCTAGGTCAAAATAATTTAAAATAACTCTACAATATTCAGTGAAAACTCAGATTTATAAAATGATTATACGTATCTGCCATTTTCCTACGAAAGCTAAAGTAAAAATAAACGAGCAAAGAACTTCAAAATTAAAAACTTAACACGTAGAAAATGTGAGTAAAAATTACCGTATATATGTATTCTAATTCAATATTTTGTATTTAAACATAAAGAAAGCATAACAAATATTAATTCATTTACACCATGCACTTCACGCAAATTTTATTGATCTCGCTATGTTGATTTCAAAACCATTGAGCAATGTTGAACAAATCGAAAACTGTGTTTCATATTTTGGGTTTACAAACTTTTATTTGTAGAAAACATAAAATAGAAGCTTAATACTAAATATAACATTAATTTTAAAATCCGATACAAATTTCAGCGATGAATGTCTTCTATAAATAATTTTTCATGACCGCCAAAACACGTGGAGCCTTTCCAAAGTCTTTGAGATTTAAGTTCTTTCTGCTTAGTTAATATAAATGCTAAATTATGGCTTTGTGACAAAACGCAAACAATTTCAAAAATGGTCCTTACTTAAATTTCTTTAACAATAAGAACAATATTGGTCACTAATAAAAAGAAAAGTATAGGTTTTGCAACGTACATCCTCGCCATTCTTGATTATTCTTGCTTTAAAAACGGCTTGTTCGCTTCTTTTATCTCAAACAATATTTCATCTTTTTTCCAAAGATGGAGGAAGCCCTCTTCATAAAAAAGGCATTGAACATAGAATGCAATAATTAATTGAAAATTCTGAAAAACTGTCCAAAATGCAAAATAATCTTGAGACTTTTAAACATAGTTGTCATTTACAATCGTGGTTTAACTTGGCTGTTACTTTTCCTCTTTATAGAATTGCTGTCGACTCAGGTTTAAGCTAGCACGACATTCAGCCGCGGTAACCATAAGCTGCTAGTTCCATATTATAGAGCTAATTCGTTTCAATTTTGCAAAATAAAAATTTAGCTCCACGAGCTCATGACAGTTCCTTTATTTGATTTCGTAGTTTAGTGCATTCCGGATGCATTATGCACAAATGTCAAATTATTTTTTGATTGACGGGTTCCTAACCAATCAAATTGCACTGTTGCTTCCCGTTCGTGGGTGAACGGAGTTCAAAATAATTTGCCAGTGCAAAAAATACTATAATACTCTTCTTTTGTCTACCCAAAATTTTGCATAAACATTGTTTCCAGTTTCTTTCGGGATCATTGTAAGTCCCAAGAGAAAATATAAACAAAGCTTATGCAAAATTTTGGGTAGACAAACAAAGAGTATTATGGTATTTTTTGTACTGGCTAATTACATTGATCAGAACAACGGTCGAACAACTTTGGCCCATGTTATGAAGCAAGCAACAACAGCCATTTTGCAAAGCTCCTTCCCAACATGCTGGAACTTTTGTTTTCTGATGGCTGCTTTTCTATATTAGGGATTTTCAACCCCTGTTTAAACTGAAAAAAACAAGGATTCGCTAAGACAGGCGAGTGACAAGGAATGCCATAAGAAAGCACTTCTCAAATAACATGCCCAAGAAATTACACAGTGTGTTCCTAGTAGCTTTTTATACCACAAGCGTTTACGGTTTCTGAATGGCTGCTATAAGCGGGATGAGAATAAATACCACTTTCTACTAGAAGAGTTGATAACCTCCCTCAAGTTGAGCTGATTGCAACCATGTCAAGTAAATAACGCACTTTCGCCCCCTAATAAAGCAGTACTTTAGGAAGTAAAGTTTACTATACTTACCATTAGTTCCGGTGGGAAGATGGGTTCTTGTGTTGGATCAAATGGCATAAATTCACTTGGTTCAAAGAGCTCATGAGAAACCTACAAAATGTCATAGTTATAATAAGCACCGTAAAATCTTCATCGATATAACAGTACTGGACAGTAAAGTTTTTCATCGATAAAATAGAAGGACAAGTTTGGACATGTCAGCTGAAAAACCCTTTAAGAAACACCAGAGATGATAGAACTTTGTAAAAGATATAACAATATGACAACTCCTGAACATTAAATTATCTCGTAATAACCTTCCTCAAGTTGCACTGATTGCTGTCATGTCAAATGAATAATGCATTTTTCCCACTAATAATGCCCCCTGATAAAGCAGTGCTTTTGGAATTACCACGGAGGTGTCATGGATATGCTGGAACTATACAATACATACAATTGATAACCCCTTAGATTTCACTGACTGAAACCATGTCGTACAAATACTGCAATTCCTACACTCCCCCTCATAAGACAGTGATTTTTGTACCCACAAAATTAATGTATTGCTTAAATTGTACCACTCACATTTTGCAAATCAAATTTCTTTCAAACTTCTAGAGTCAAAGCATAAGGAAAAAAGAAAAAAAGCATATCAAATGTTCTACTATTGACATATAAACCAAATGAATGCAATACTTCCAGAATCAAGGACGGGTTAAATTATCAAATATTATTATGTACTAACATCAGCACATTCACTGTTTGTGCCGATCTCAACAGGGGCAGCACCGTTCGTTTGCTGACAACAACCACCATTTCCACTTTTCCCTTTGCAGCAGTATTCCTGTAGTTTAAAGTGAACAGTATCATTAAAATCTTTAATTGCTTATTTTCGTATATTTCAAATAATTACAAACTATGAAAGTGGCAAAGAAGAAAATGAAATAAAAAACGTTTTTAAAGATTTAAGTCAATACAGAAGCAAAATTTCTAATGAAAATAAATAGGTGGCTGATATCAAAGTACAAAAAAAGAAGCTTTTTTATTGATAAATATTAGTTAAGCATTAATACAAAACTTCTATTCATCAATTTCGGTCCATTCACGGTTAAGCATTGAATCAAGGATAATCAGGACAAGAAAATCAGGGCCTAACTCTTAAACTCTTGATCGTGGTTCCGCTGAAGTTGGAACGTGTTTACCTTTAAGATTTACCGATTTAACAGTATCTTCGTTTACTGCTGAGAGGCCAAGTTAACGTTGTCGTTTGGGAAGGTGTAATAACGATTCCAGATACCCAAACAAATTAGTAAAGCGAAGTAGTGTGCAAGAACTAATGAAGTTCACAACTTTCCGTAAGATCCCAGAAAAAGATAGTTATGGGTGAAAAAAGTGGAAAAGGGACTTAATGAATTTGGTTTTGTCCTACTAAACAACTTTACAACTACTGTATATTCAATTTGCAAATTATTTTTGGACAGATAAAACAATTTGTTTCCTAGGTTGCCACATCACGTTTTTACCAAAAGCTCGACATTCGAAATTCGAAATTAACAACAATCTGCAGCGTGTCTCTGGCATCGTTCATCTAGCTGCTTTGAAATAAAACGTGCATCTATAAGATTTTACTTACATTTTATAATCTTTACCATACTTTTTCTCAGTTAAAGTATGGAAAACCGCCTCTTAGCTTTGCAAATCGATTTAACTTTAATACGCACTATAATTAAGTATTTATCCTCTGCTATTCAGTGAAACAATCCGCACTAGTAGCAAGTCTAAATTTTAGAACAATTTACTTAATACACCTTGTGTTTTTGACAATGCAATGCCGGTGTTTTGTAATGTATCGAGAAAAAAATACAGAATAGAAAGTAAAACCAAAAAGATATTATTCTCCCCAGGAATTTTCAATCTTTCGGGTTGTCTTAGTCGTAAACAATAAAAAGCGCTAATTTTGGATTGTGTTGGATCTGCACCCTTCCTTTGCCTTCTAACTGCTCTATCGTATTGTTTTTCTTGCCCTGATTACCCATGATGCATTTTAACCGTGAACGGGTTTAAAACAGACAGGAACTGTGGCTATCAAAACTACTTCACAGGATTTTTAGTATCTCTCCCTCCCTCCGTAAAATCCACTTTCATTTCAAAAAAACAATTTTCTCAATTCTTTATTAAAGCCTTGAACCACTGGCTCTCAAGATTGAGCAAAACTCAGCATGTATTACTGTTTCGTGCACGTATCACAAACGTTTAATTTCTGTTTTGGTTTAGCTAATCATTTGCAGTACATTTGAGTGACTAAGAATTGATCGAGGATTTGACTGACAGTTGTCTAATTTAGCGAGTAATTGTTTTCAACCATGTGGTTAGCAGATCATACAGAGTTTCACTGAACGCTAACCGGAAAGCAGCTAGCCTGAAATACAACAAAAAACCCGAAATAGTTTCATGAAGAATATACTGCAGTAATATTTGCTTGATTTGGATAACGCATAGAAGTAAGTGCACTTATATTTCTGTTACTTCAAATTTTGCGTCAATTTGTTTGAAGTTTCTTCTTCGTTACAGTTGCTCTCTCTATATATACTTTCAGATCGAATTGTGTGATTTACTAAATAAAATAGTAAAATTTCGAATCGTGTCCATCTTAAGTCAACGTGGAAACCCAACACCTGACGGTCCAATTACATTGTTAGATAAAATTTATATCTATTTTGAATAATTAATAAACAAAGGCATCTGCTTTACTCTGCTCTCACCTTTGTAAATGTCTTGTACCCTTCTATTATTGGACGATAACCCGTACAGCGACAAAGATTACCTATAGTCATGTTTAATATCTAAAGTTAGGATAATTTATGACTATTATTATATATAATATCATTACTGCATATGTATTCCCAGATTAATATTAAGAACAGTTGAAAGCTATAATCTGGTTTCTGTAGCATAAAGCGGATAAGAGTCTTCAACTCCCCCTGGACTGGACACTAATCCACCGCAGGTTAGCTCCCAGCAGACGCTGGTACTCATTTACCTACCGCAGAAGGATGGAAAGCTGAGTTAATTTAGGTAGAAACGAAAGTTGTACAAATACTCAAATCTCGGCAAAGCCGGGCATCAAACCAGCGACCTTGTGATTGGAAGGCAGAGATCTTAAAAACTGCACCAACCACGCACCTTTTTGGAACAAGGCAGTTGCAGGCCTCGGATCTCCGTCATTTGAAGGGGCCGATATGAAAAGATTTGTCAACTCAAGCTGATCAATGCACAGTTTACTTCCCTCTCTGTAGAGGAGAGCTGAATACGGAAACCTTGGCTAAGAACAATTAAACAGTTCCAGACAATCATTATGAAAGAATATTAAAGGGGCCAGAAAAACGGCTGTTAGTTAAGGGAATTTTTACCTTCAAAAGCACTGTCAACTTGTTTCTGAGTGGGTAGTGGGTGATTTCTCAACAGTGTATACATAGACATGACAATCCCTGGTGTACAGAACCCACACTGAGATCCATGTGCCTTTGCAAGCCGTTCCTGTATTCGAAATAGTTAGTAAGTCTTAGTTTATCATAACTGTTGAAATATTATCTTAACGAGAACAATGCTTTTCTTTAAAAGGAAAATTGGCTTTATGAATAAAAGTCAGATTGTTAAAAAGGCAATACTGTACAATTACAAATAGTTGTAGGAAAGAGGGATCCATAGCAAGGCTTCCATTTTAGCACAGAAAAATATTGACCCCAAAAATAAACAAGTGTGATGATGCTGCTTACAATGATACAGTTATTGCTGATGGAAGTTATGATGGTATGATGGTGATGAAAATTATTATCTATCAATGGTGGAAATGACAATGGTGATGATGCTGATAATGAAGATGATGGTAACGATTCAGGAAAGATGATGAAAGATGATGGGTGGCAAAACGCTTAATGGGCTCATATAAACTCTGTAAAATTTTGAGTTTTCAAGCTGCGCCAAATAGGCATTATTTGAGATAACGGACTCAAAATCGCTGGAGGGCTTAGTGTTATCTTGTTCTTCCAATATTCAGTACACTCTGATTTGTAGCCCAACCTGAGGTGTTGAGACACTGAAATCCTTTATGCTAATTAGCTAAAAATGTAAACAAAGGTTCGCCTATATATTATTCCTGTAATCATGTCTCTTGTTTAATTGAATTTTATATAGTCATAGATTTATAGCAGTAATTTTACAAATTTTTGTTTTATTACATTTATATTCACACGTAACTTAAGAGTAATTCAGCCTTTGGGCTGCAAAGCTTTTTCAATAAACTTATCTATCTATGACGAGGAAGAAGATGATAGTGTTGCTGATGACGTTTACCTGTACTGGATGAAGCCTTGTCTTTGTGCTGCCAATCCCCTCTATGGTTGTGACAGCAAGGCCATCCATGGAGCACAGAGGTGCAAGGCATGCATTGACTGGAATGTGCCTAAATATTACAGTTAAAGATACTTACTGTGCACAAACTCATTAGTGTGCATAAAAAACAGTCAAAGGAGAACAGCAACAACAGTCAAAACCTAAACAAGTGCCACTGCTTAAAATCCTTGAAACAGGCCTGGTGAACAGGGTTCTATATAGAAACAACATGACGTCACTGCATTGTAACAAATTTCGATGATGTCATAATTAACTAATAATAAAAATTAACAACTACTGCCACTACTACCCAAGAACTGAACATTAGCAATTTTTATTAGTAGTTATAGTGTTAGTAATAGTAGTAGCATTATAAGTAGAAATAGTAGTAATCGTAGTAATAGTACTAGTGGTAGAAGTAGTAGTAGTAGTAGTCAGTGGTAGTAGTCAGTAGTAGAAGTAGTAGTAGTAATAGTAATTAATAAATAGTAGAAATAGTAGTAATAGTTATGATAGTAGCAGTAGTAGTAGTAGTAGTAATAGTAGTAGTGGTATTAGTAGTAGTAGTAATAGTAGTAGTAGTAGTAGTAATAATAGTAGTAGTAGTAGTAGTAGTAGTAGTAGTAGTAGTAGTAGTAGTAGTGTAGTAGTAGTAGTAGTAGTAGTAGTAACAAGCTTCATTGGCATGATATAAAACATTTTACATTTTGCCAAAGCATTCTCAATTCTACTTCAATTAGTAGTAGTAGTAGTAGTAGTAGTAGTAGTAATAGTAGTAATATTAGTAGTAGTAGTAGTAGTAGTAGTAGTAATAGTAGTAATATTAGTAGTAGTAGTAGTAGTAGTAGTAGTAGTAGTAGTAGTAGTAGTGAGTAGTTTAGAGTAGAGTAGAATAGAGTAGATTAGAGTAGAGTAAAGTAAATGGAGTAGAATAGAGTAGAGTTCTATGTTTAAGATTATAAAGTTCTTTTTGAGAAAGAAGAGTCTATGCTCAAGTGATTCCCAATTAATGCTTGCAAGTATATCCCTAGAACGTACCTCCCAATTAGATCTAGTGATTAATCTTGCCGCACGATTTTAACGTCTTTGTACTTTCAAGGCAAGGCCTTTGTCGAGTCCATCCCAAACAATGCAACCCTAATCAAGTTGTGATTGGACAGGAGCCTTATTTAGTAATCAATATGTCAAAGTCGACAAAGTTTCTTATTCTTCTCAATGAAAAGCCAGCTCTATATAAGCTTTAATTTGATACGTGGGTTTAGGTTTCTTGGGTTTAAAACAGACTCGCTGTTTCGTTTTTACGCAAAACACCCCTGAAGGTATACGGTAAACAGCTTTAATTTGATACGTGGGTTTAGGTTTCTTGGGTTTAAAACAGACGTGCTGTTTCGTTTTTACGCAAAACACCCCTGAAGGTATACGGTAAACAGCTTTAATTTGATACGTGGGTTTAGGTTTTAAACTTAATTGTTGAATCATTAATGTGCAATACATTAGTAAAAGTTAGCTCAGGCTCAATGTTCTTATTTTCTGCCATTTCAGGGTCAAGATGTTCTTATTTTGTTCTTAAAGGTACTTAAATTTTCTATGTTCTCCAATGGGGTTAACAGACTCCATATGTCGTGATACTACGTGTACTGTAGGGTACCTAACCTGCAGGGTGACCTGACCTACGTATACTGTAGGGTACCTAACCTGCAGGGTGACCTGACCTACGTGTACTGTAGGGTACCTGACCTGCAGGGTGACCTGACCTACGTGTACTGTAGGGTACCTAACCTGCAGGGTGACCTGACCTACGTATACTGTAGGGTACCTGACCTACGTGTACTGTAGGGTACCTGACCTACGTGTACTGTAGGGTACCTAACCTGCAGGGTGACCTGACCTACGTATACTGTAGGGCACCTAACCTACGAGTACTGTAGGGTACCTGACCTACGTGTACTGTAGGGTACCTGACCAGCAGGGTGCTTAAACCATAAATAAACAATTGGGTTTAATAATTAGTTTAAATGGGTAAGGCTCACAAAACACGGATCATATTACCGTACCAAACTGAAAAGAAAGAATGTACAGTAAAGACCCTGAATCTTGAAAAACGAATCGTTAGCATTACACTGTCGTCGCGGGCTGATGCTTGTTTGTTGCTGTGCATGTTCCTTTTATTTATTATTTATTATTTATTATTTATTCCTTTTTATTTTTTTATTTTTTATTTTATTTTTTTATAAAAAAAATTTCAGCTTCAGATTGTTCTTATATTGTTCTTATTTTTCGAGCAATTTCAGCCTCAATGTTCGTATTAAGTTTGTTCTTAATAAAAAAAAAGATCTGAGTGTAATAATTGTTTCTTCTAGTTTCCATTTCTTTGCTAAAAAGGTAATAAAATAGCGAGGAACTTATTTGCAGTCGCCATCTTGGTGAATTGCGAGTCCAGGCTCATAATGAATTATTTCTTTTGTTGTCGTTTTTGAAAAATATCTAAACATAATAAAAGTATGAAAAACACTTCTTTCTTTTGAGAATATCAAAATTTAAAATCTGTTATACTGGAAATTTCTTAAAAACGTTTTTTTTTTTACAAAAATTTTCATTAACAGATTTTAAATTTTGTTTCACTTTTTTCTTTTATTTTGATATCATAAATAAAATTTTTACTTCAAACAATAAATTCTATAGCACTTTTAAAATTCAACTTAGTTTTCATGCAAAAGCGGCGATATTTCAACGTAATCTGAAATCGGTAGCTTTTTCGTATTTGAAATACCAAAAAGCTACCGAATTCAGATTAATATCATGACTTTTTGAAATCAGCTTCGGTCCGTACCACTCTCGGCTGGTCCCTCGAATATTTGAGTGGGTCTGGCCCATGGACTATATTAAGTATTAATTGTATATCCCCAAACACTCATATAAAACAACTTCTCCAATGCAAGTTTAGGGTTGAGTCCGTTATAACTCTGTTCAAATCATCGTGTCATTTCGTTAATCAGCAATTCGCAATAACTATGTTCCTTATTCGACTAAACTTTATCTGTCTTGCTGTAACAGGATAGAATAATTTATTTTATAAAATAATTTGGATAAAACGTGCGTTTCGATTGGTCCACAAGTGTGTTTTCATAGCGCTATGAAGCATGAAAATGACGTGAGCAATGTGGTTTGACTGTCTCAGAGTTGTGAGAATTCACAGTACGCGCTTCGTATATCGTCTTTCTCTTTGTTAACTGAACAACAAGGGTTCTTTAACGTATTTTTATTTCATTTTCGGACATGAGAGAAATACTCCCTCGAAAAATAAAAGAAAAAGACGTATTATGAAACCTTTGCTGAACAACAATAAAAATGCAATCATGATGAAAAACGCCGACTATGCCTAATTTTGACAGGTC
>JAOBBB020369096.1:0-10075 GCA_025331005.2 Zoanthus gigantus
TTGGAACAAAGGATATGCATGAATAATTAATGAGCTTGCATGCATAAATAAGTACACCCCAGTACGGAAATTTTCCCTAGGTATATATATAGAACATAAATATTTTACTTTGATGTACATGTATACATATGAAATAAAATTTGAAAACAAACATTATTGTGGCACTTATTGCTTACTTCTGGGGATATTTGGGGCCATTTTTATCAGAAAGTTAGTTTTGAATCATAATAGTAGTTGAGGCTGTGCAACTACACAAATGCTTCAATTGACCCCAACAGTTGCCAGCACAATGCCAGATAGTTGTTGCAGTAAGTAAACTGACAAAAGTTCCGAAACGGTTTACATAATAAAATAAATCCATTGCATCATTAAAAGTTGGCCCCAACTCGGCTTTGTGTTGATGCTTGAGTCCATGAGCCAAAACACCAACTGTCTTCTAATCGAACATGTAACCACCCCTCTAGTTCAAACTTTGCTATGGCCCTCCATCGACATAACAAAAAATTGTAGTCACTCACCCCATCTCAGCAAATGTTGTTTTGAAATTCAAATTTAATTCAAGATAATTGCTGATTGGTCTTCATAACAATAATGTTCAACAAGATTACACCAGCGGCATGTGGAGGGATCAACTTTTTTTGTCATGTCCAGGAGGACCGAAAGTAAAGTTGTGCCAAAGGGGTGGTTACGTGGTCCAGCAAATGACTGTTGGTGTCTCGGCCGGAAGACTCGAGCTTAGTGATAAAGCTGGCATGATACAAATGTACATATGGGAATCATTGTGGTTTTAAAACATATTCAAGTAACGAGTTTCCCCTAATTTTTTTTAACAGTTAGCTGAAGTATCAGGAATGTTGACTGCCAAGTTTGGGGTCGAGTGAATTGTTTGGGGCGATTTTATAGCCGAAAATGTGCTGGCCAATTTTGTCAAGCAAAGCAAGATGTCTCTTACTTTCTCTCTTTCTCTTTCCCGATAATTGGAAGAACTCCTAGAATAAAAAATGGCCCCAAATATCCCCAAAAGAAAGCAAGTAAGTGCCACAAGAATGTTTATTTTCAAATTTTATTTCATATTTATATATCAAGGTGAAATGTTTATGTTCTATATATAAACTCATTATGAGCTTGGGTTACCTGTGCTTGAGTGAGTGTAATGCATTAGCCATTTGTTTCCCTCACCCCCCTCACCCTGGGGATGATACATGGCACTAGTTGGAAAGCAGATGTATTTCCACTGGGTACTAGGGCAAAACTGGTCTGAAATTCTCTCCCCCTTCACAGTTAGTAGACTTATTTATTTCATAAACAGGATATAGAAATTTAAGATTAAGTAATATCATAAACAGGGTGTTTAAGGGTTTTAGAGCACGGGTTGTAACCCCTACCTTTTTAGGTCTAAGCTGAGTACCACCCAGGCCTTAGGGTAATTAAGGTAAGCATTTAAAATCTACCTTATATACCACTGAATTGTTTTCCATTTTTTTATGTTAGTCAAGTCTGTGGCTTTGTGGTTAGCATGCTAATTATTTAAATTTTGCTGGCCTTAATTTGGCAAGTTTGATCAGTCCTTTTGATGTGGCTTTTTCTTTTTCACCCAGATACAGGAAGTGTCTGTTTAGATTTGTTTTAACAGGTATTTTTGTTAAAATTAATCTGCAATTTTATCATTAAAAAAACAAAAACGAATCCTTAAACTCAATTATGATCTACTTGCCAGTAATGACTGACACATTCTGTCAAAATCTATTTGAACAAGTAACAAATCATTGCTACAATGCACTGCTAACTTTATCAATCAATGTTTTTTACTATGAATTAATTATCTATTCATATTATCCTAATATTAATAGTTATCTTTTTTTGTTATATTGTATTTGCTTTGGCAATATGTAAAAAAGAATTACTTACGTCATACATATTTCAAGCCGCAAAAGTGGACTGTGGTGGTGAAAGGGTTAACATTAGGTATGACTAAAATACATGGGATTGTGTAGAATGTAGTGTTAAATTACTGTAAAATCTTTTACTTGAGATTTGAGATTGGGCTTATACCAGTTAAAATGCATTTGGTATCCATTTTTTATCATAGTTCCTGTAATAAGACTCCCTCTACTCTTTAATGCCCCTTATCCTTAATAAGCATCCCCCATGAAGAAAAAAAATTACCCCCATTTTCAAATTGATATTTTCTTCGTTTGCTTTGATAAATAAATGTAGTCAAGCTAGCCCGAGCTGACATTTTGAGATAGGAAAAAGCTGATTGTTAGTTCACCCTTTCGTATAATTTTTGTTATAATTATATTCACTGACGATTTATACTAGTCTTAAAGACTATTTTCCAAGGGTATTTAGAATGCTAAAATTAGCTTGATTAAGGAGGGATGGTATGTGTTACTACCAAGGAGGGATGGTATGTGTTACTACCAAGGAGGGATGATGGCCATGTTTTAAGGAAGGCATTGGAGTTTGAAGTGAAGGGAAAGAGGAAGCGAGGACAACTGAGGAAGAAATGGAGATCGAAAGTGGAGAAGGAGAGTAAGAGTGTTGGTTTGAAGAAGGAGGATGCAAAGAATCGAGCGAGATGGAGAGTGGGAGTGGGAGAGATTGCTGGCAGAGTGAGGTAAATCTGGCCACCCTCATTTACGGGGATAAAACCGGATCAAAAGTGGATTGATGATGATGATGATGAGAACAAACCTACCTCATTTACATATATGTGTGTTTTTTAAATAACTTTACCACAAGATTGCAGCTCGAAATATTTTTTTTGCTTCAATTCAAGGCTTTCTGTTTCCTCTCTTTATATACACTTCCCCTCTTTACTAAGCTGTGAAACAAATCTTTTTGTGATGTGCTTGTGGTGTCAGGCTTCCACATACACTAACTTGATAGATAAATTTGTTGTGCATGTTTATCTCAGATAGAAAACAAATGATTGTCAATCACTTTATACAACAGGTGTATAAGATAGCTCCAGACTTTGATGTTCTACCTGATGCAACAAAAATCGATAAACTGGTTGACACATGGACTTATGTTGGTTATGGAGTGGGTGTGGCTACTGCTATGGGTGTCCTATACTATACTCTTAGGACAACAAGAGAACTTGCACAGTGGAGAGCATTTCTTAGGAGACAGCACAATAAAATGTAGCATTATGAGTCAGTATGGTAGAACTGTCCAAACACAAATGTATATTAAGTTTATCATGGCATATTTGTAGCGGTCAGAACTTGATGACAGTGTATTTGGACAGTGCATGGTGTAAGGTGTAATTTAGAAAACTCAAGGTGCAAGGTGTGTTTAGACACTGCATGGTGCAGGGTGTAGTTTAGACAACTCAAGACTGGATAATTATGATTATATCTGAACTAAGAGTAAGGAGCTGATGTTTTGAGAATGAACCCTTCATCAGAAGAACACTGAAACATATTTGTAGCATGTATATTTAAGTGATATTGTGGTGATGCAAGTAACTAAAAAACATTCACTTCATTGGACCCAAACTGTTCTTAGGTTTTTGATGTAAATATGCTGGAGTGTTTGTAAATATTTATTTAGTGTGCTAAGCAAATAAAATGTAAATTTATGAATAGTAATCATATATTTTTAACCGTTGGAGATACCAGGGTACTAACTTTCATATATCCATTCCAGATATATTTTTCCCAAATTACATTTCTTTTTAATAAATACTGCACCCAATCATCATCTTCTTCGTTTATCGTCCCTAGTTTTCCACTCCTGGGGTTGGACGTGATTTGAGTTGCCCCACTGTTTTCTATCCTCTGTCATATCTTCTGTGACGTTTAGCTTCCTCATGCCTTCTTCTACTACCTTACTCCAAGTCTCCTTTGGCCTACCTACTAGCCTTCTTCCTTTCACTTCCAGCTGCATAGTCTCCTAAGTATGCTATTCTTATGTCTACGTTTTAAATGACCAAATCATCTCAACCTCATTTTCCTTAATCTGTATTCAAGGTTCTCCAACCCACATCTTCGTCTGACCTCTTCATTAGTTATCCTGTCCTGCCGTCTTACCCTTGACATGTATCACATCACCAAGATGACGAAAGCTGTCCACTATTTCCAGACTATCTTCTCGCACCTCGAATTTCCGTGGCACTACCACAACTCCCCTCACACACGTTGGATCCAATATTACTCAGAAATCAATGTTGTAGTTTTTTGGACACATGTCCACTTGCTAACCAGGTCCTGACTCAATTCATTTAAAGTATAGATTTATGTAGCACATGCGTGCTAGTACTTAGTATTTACAACAACAGGTAATTGTGTATAAAACTTCCCAACCTCTGAGTGCCATCTATGTGTATGCACAATTGTCTTTCCAGTCAAACCTTTTAAGTTTTACACATTTCCTCTTGTTGATCTTGTGTGGAAGCGATATACCCATGTTTGTCGTACTGAAGAGGTCTATTTAGTTTGCAATCGCAGCTTGCACGACCTCATCTAATTTTGGTTGACTCAATGGCTATTGCCCCCTACTGTAGCTGTGAACAAGAACCCATTTTAAGCATCTCAAGAATTTTAGTTCAAGCAAGCATATGATAGCCCATTGGGTCAAGTTGCATGGATGGGGGTTGGGTTATGGAAAGTAGGGATAGCCCAGCAGGCCAAGTTGCAAGGATGGGGTTAAGGATAGGGATAACCCAATGGGTCAAGGTCGGGTTAGGGAAGGTAGGAATAGCCTAGCGGGTCAAGTTGCAAGGATGGGGTTAAGGATAGGGTAGCCCAATGGGTCAAGTTGCAAGGATGGAGGTCGGGTTAGGGGAGGTAGGAATAGCCTAGCAGGTCAAGTTGCAAGGATGGAGGTCGGGTTAGGGAAGGTAGGGATAGCCTAGCAGGTCAAGTTGCAAGGATGGAGGTCGGGTTAGGGAAGGTAGGAATAGCCTAGCAGGTCAAGTTGCAAGGATGGAGGTCGGGTTAGGGAAGGTAGGGATAGCCTAGTGGATCAAGTTGCAAGGATAGGGGTCGGCCACGGGGAGCTCGCAGCAAGTTTCATTCACTCTTTCTTTGTTAGTTGTTCTTGTCATTTTAATTTTTTAACACACCTCTTTTGTTTAGTTCTGTTACATTGTCAGTTGACTTAAAATCGTCTGTAGTGATTGAGAAAAAATGATTTCATTCTTGAAGCTGGGTGAATGTCATGGTATATGTCTGAACAGTCCCACTGTGAGCTTTCCTTTTTATTTGATATCCAAAGTAAAGTCTTTTACACCGACAAAGTCCCTCGATATCACCGCATAAATATATCAAAGAGTGAGTGTTAGAGTGTTAGTCCGGCCGGGAATTGATTCCAAGCCTCCCGCACAGTAGACTGGCAGCTTACCAACTAGGCTAACCAGGCGACGCATGGTACCAGTACTGTTTTAAAGGCTTGTTTTTATTTACTGCTCGGTGTACAAAAGAGACTGCAACAAGAGGGGTTTTATCTCTTTATTCAAGACTCGATTCCAAACAAAAAATGTACTCATTTGATAGCATTTAAGACAAATTTACAACCTCGAATATATGAACAGATTCAATAACTGTAATACGTAATATTTTATACTTTGTAACTTTCATTTCTATGCGAGAAATTTTAACATTTTTAGCAGCTACATCTCATAAAATCTTCTCTAAATGAACTGATTGTAACCGACCTATTTCCCAAACAGCGTCCATTGTTAGCATTTAAATTAAATTTCGGCCGGATAACATTTTCTGTGAGACTAGTTTGAAAACAGGTAAAATAATCTTAAAACAGCCTCTGAAATAGAGATGCATTTAGCTAAACTCAACTAAAAATTTATTTTGTGTTAAAGACTGAATTCTTTCTCTCTATCTGTGGTGTTAAAAGATCAAGGCTTAAGTTGAAGTATTAGCTTTCAGCTGCTATAACGAGCTCCTTTTGTGTTAAAACTACTTCCTTAAACCCTGATATCACGTTTTTAAAACCTTTCAAAAAAAAAAAACAGCAATGGTTGAAAATAACTGAAGTATGTGGTTGTTGAGACATCACAACCAGGTAAATTATATCAATTATAACACGAAGCTTCATATAAACGGTCAACACATATTAGTTTTGCACATCTTACACTAAAGTCTTTGTTACAATATCTTTTGATACTTTGACAAATAGAATTCAGCGTCCTGAAGTTGACTAATAAATTAAAACGTACTAAATCCTAATGTCTGCACAACCAGCAGCTTGCAGGGCACAAAATTCAGTTTGAGATTCCTTTAATCATAAGACCGATGGAAGTCAAGGTTGTACTGGAAGTCAAACTGTCCCATATCCAAAAGAAATGTCAAGTATGCAAGTGTAATAAAAGCTTAAAATATAATCTAATATAATCCAAGATTTTGTAAACTACTATCACATTTTAGGAACTTCGAGGAATGAAAAACGTTGGAATGAAAGATTTTACTTCTTTTTCGCTATATTTAAGAAATAAAACATTTTCTCCGTGCATTCATAGCCTGTTATGAAATAATTTGGATAGTATGTGCGTTTTGATTGGTCAAAAACTGTGTTTTCAGAGCTCATTAGTCAAAAACAGAGTTTGAGTATAGCTTGTCGCAGTAGTCATTAATCTAAAGGAGAATTTGAGTACAGCATATTAAAGTGGTCCTGCTTCATTGCACTATGAAAACACACTTGTTGACCAATCAAAACACACGTAATATCCTATTTATTTTGAAATATATTTTAATTTTCAGTAGATCAATAATTCTAATGATTTGTATGAAATCATAAAGGCAAAGGCATTGAAGCATTTTTTAGGGACTCAATACAATCGCTTGATATTTTTTCTTTGATATGGGATGATGTGGTTTACATTAAAACTTTGGATCCATACAAATCTAAACTTCACGGTCATTTATTAACAGGAATTTCGCGTCCGGCTGCCGGCATAATAAACACTTGGTATTAAAGTAATTGCTGAATATACATAAATATTATTGCGTGTTTTCAGAAAAAAAAACAGGAAGTAAACCGTAAGATATCACAAATGTATTTCATATCATAATTTATAAGTATTTGTAACTCTAAAAACTTAAAGTCAAATTGTATTGACCTAACTAAAATAATAGCGTAAAATATCAACATCTTTATCTGAAGGTTAAGTTTGCTTAAAATCTATTTCTAATTTTTTAAGTTAAATATTGTTTAACAACTAAGTTGTTTTCACTGGTCAAACCAAGCTACCAGATAACGCACTTCTTTGCTGGGTTCATTGGTGAGCCAAGGGAACATTTGAATGCCTCAGCAAATTCCTTAAAGTTTGACAAAGTACCCAAGACTCTGATAAAAAAAGAAAAAAAGGTTATTTTCAGGTACATATTTCGACAAACAGAACGAAGTCATGCGTGAACTTTCAGTTAAAAAGTTAAATGACCGCTGTCATTAACAATAGCTGAATCACTACCAATACTATTGTCAATACCAGTAGCTGAACAAATATCATTACCATCGTCGTTACCAATAGCTGTACTAATATCGATACTATTGTCATTACAAATAGCTGAACTAATACCAATACCATTGTCAATACTAATAGCTGAATCAATATTAATACCATTGTCAATACCAATAGCTGAACTAATTCTAATAACAATGTCATTACCAAAAACTGAACTAATACCAATACCATTGTCAATACTTATAGTTGAACTCATACCAATACTATTGTCAATACCAGTAGCTAAACTAATACCAACAACATTGTCAATACCAACAGCTGAACTCATACCAATACTATTGTCAATACCAATAGCTGATCTAATACCAATACCATTGTCAAAACCAATGTTAACAGCTGAACTAATACCAATACTATTGTCATTACCAATAGCTGAACTAATACCAATACTACTATCATAACAAACACCTGTACTAATACCAATACCATTGTCAATACCAATAGCTGAACTAATACCAATACTATTGTCATTAGCAATAGCTGTACTAATGTACCAATTCTAATACCAATGATAATAATAGCTGTACTAATACCAATACTATTGTCATTACCAATAGCAATACTAATACCAATTCTATTGTCATTACCAATAGCTGTTCAAACAAATACCAATACCAATGTCAATACTAATAGATGTAATACTAATACCACTGTCAATGCCAACAACTGAACAAGAAAAATACCATTGTAATTATCAATAGCTGTACTAATACCAATACTACTGTTGCTACCAATAGCTGATCTAATACCAATAGTATTGTCATAACCAATGGCTGTACTAATGTACCAATACTAATACCAATGTCAATAATAAAAGGCGAACTAGTACCAATACCATTGTCAACAGCAATATCTGTACTACTAGCAATATCAGTAGCAATACCAGTACCAACGTACGTTATGAACGGTATTCACTAATATTTACGGAAGTTAAGCATTGGTAATAGAGAAGCATTAAAAATGTGTAGGCTTAAAAGGGTTTCGAACCTATGACCTCTGTATTATCGTTGCCGCACTTGTTTTAACTAATAACAATACTAACACCAACCAACACAACTAATGTACCAACATCACTACCAGTATCACTACTAATATCAATTCCAATAATGCCAATATCAGTATTAAAACCATTACTTACATCAATACCAGTATGATTGTTGGTACCAATATCAATGCCAGTACTGACACCAACACTGATGACTTCTAACTTTAAAAGGTTATATAAATAGTGATACATTTTAATGATTACGCAATGAACAGAAAAAACGTAAATTTATACTGCATGTCCGCTTTAGTGTCTGCAAGGATTTAAAACTAGCACGTAAATGTGCTATCTGTGCTTGCCCGTTTGGAGACAATACATCGTGTCAATACAATTGCTAAAGCTACATTACGTAATTCGTTCTCTGTATGTCCTATTGTGCACAAAACGTTCCAGTAACACACCTGAACTTGTTAGGAGAATGAGGATCGCTATCAACCATAGTTCTGGCTTTTTGCGGTCTCACGTTGGCACACCAAACCTACAAGATGTCCAGTCAAGTGGCAAATCACAAAAGCAAAAGACAGCATACAAAAGATACTAACCCAGCCAGAATACTGAACACAACAGAATACATCCATGACAATATCGTCACAGACAAAGAGTGAAATCCTCACCTCCCCACTCAAGTGCGATATGTTAGTAAGGCAACCAATGCATTGGAAAAAAGCTGCAGAAAGATATTTTAAACGCAATATTCACAATAACCGTGTTGAGAATTCCGGTACATGCATGCCTGATGACAACATTTCTATTTTTCATTTTAAGCTTCCCTTTATAGGTCGCTATTCTTCAGAAACAGAAAAAAATTCGCCTTCTTGTCAAATGTTATTGTAGAAATTTAAATATACGGTTAGTCTTCTCTTCTTTTAAAACAAATAATTTGTTCAGTGCTAAGGACCCCGTCCCAAATGGCCTCCTGTCGCGTGTTGTTTATGAATTTGTTTGTGCTGGCTGTAATGCCAGTTACATCGGTGAAACCAACCGACACCTTTCCACATGTGTACGCGAACATTTAGCCACTGACAAAGTCTCTCATATTTTCAAACACCTTAATTCAAACCGCAGGTGTAAAAGCATGGCGTCATCTGAATTCTTTAAAATAACTGATATTGCTGAAACAACGTTTTACCTAAAAATCAAAGACGCTTTACATATCCTTTGGGACAAATCCAACTTAAATCAACAGGTCAAGCATGTCAATTTAAAATTAATTTTGTAAAAACTACATAACTCCGTGCAATTAACATTTTCTTATAACTTATAATTCACTTCCAATTCGCGCTGTATTTACTATTGATGATGGCAAGAGGCTTGCATGTATAGTATTAAAAATGTGGCAATTTGTTTAAGATTCACTGTGAGTTTGATAATATCTAGACACTTTAGAAACAAATTTTAAAAGATTTGTTGATCTTTTCTCTTATAACACCTGGCGGCCAAACACCAAAACTTTCAAGGACTTCCGCTTTTCTACCAGCATTGTACACTAATTGCAGGGATACAGTCATTTACAGCTTTTCTACCAGCATTGTACACTAATT
>JAOBBB020369107.1:0-10075 GCA_025331005.2 Zoanthus gigantus
ATCACAAATAGACCTCTAGTAGAGTAGCCAATCAGAATGCAGGATGCATGTTAGACCGTTAGTAGGTTTATACTAATTAGTAATATTTAACTTCATACTGAGGATAAGACTCAAATTGAATACGTTGTCATTGTTGTCAGCGGCAACTGCAAAAATCGAAAACGGTCTATTTGCACTTTACCATGCCTTTAAATATTTTACAAGGCGTTTATATCCAATCATCCCTATCGCAAAATCCTCCCACCCTAACCCACATCAATGAACCTCATGATTTGTTTTTAATTGGACTGTTTACCTATACACCTTTCATGGAATGGTTTGTTACCGCAGGTCGATCCTCACTGTGCCCTGGATGGAGATTGGAGGCAAGACGTCAATAGTTTGTGCAAAAACTGGCTACAATGCAAACATACAGTTTCACTGCAAGGTAGGAGCTGAGTTTATTCTCGGTGCCACCATGTATACAATGCATGCAGAGTTATGTTAAAAGTTATGGTGCTTTCATTTTACATGTTTGAAGACTTATCTGCATCTGAACGCTTGATGGAGGTATCGTTTAAAAAACTAAAGCTGAAATTTCGGCTCTTCTTCACTGTCCGTCCCTTCTAATCTCCCACTTTAGTGCATGGGTCTTAGTAAGTTGTTTTGTGGCAAGGCTTTGTAGTACCAAATAAATATTGTAATTCCTGGATTATGGTTATGTAAATATAGGCTTTTGATTAGTGCAGTAAATTCATTTGATTTTTGCATCAGATCGCTGCGCTTGTTCCTTCAGTATTCTTATGTTGTGTAAAGAGGCCGATTAGATTAGATTCATGGAGACTCTTTAAAAAAAATTCCTTTAGCTCTCTTAAACAGCTCCTTCTAATTCTTGGGTAAAAAATCATTTCTACAATTTGGATTTTTTGACAATCTTGATATATTATAAAGCGTGTAACATGTACTTTGATAAGTATTTTTATTTCAAGCTTTCGGGTTCATTGACCCATATTTAGTTTATTTTTCATACTCCTTTTTATACCTTGCGCGCACATTTTACTGTTATTTTCGTTACGTATAGCTCGCGTATATGGTATGTAGTAAGGTCATTTTGAATATTACGTCTTTGTAAACATCATTCCCTGAAGATGGGTCAATGAACCCAAAAGCTCGGAATTAAAATACTTATGAATGTAGATGTTACACGCGTTATAATATGAACAAACCTACGTACAAAGAATCTCTCAAATTTTGATCTACTAGAAAAAAGATTTAAAAACTCTACGTAAATGTTCTATTTTCAGCCTTTCTATGGAGGAAAGAAGCACCGAATTACTGGCGAGGTTTAGTAAGTACAAGTTTGTTTTCTATTTAATGTTTTTATCTTATTACAGAAAATTAAATAAGCATTTAATTAAGGCGGATTTTTAAAAATCGCGCCGTTAATTTAGTCACTCATTAATTGTTGCAATTTTTAATTTAAACCATATGGTTTTAAGCCATTGAAATTATGAAACCGTATTATTTGTACTGAAATTGATGAAATCTAACCCTTGATCCATTCCTTGATCGAAATTCATTGAGTCCAATCAATAAACTGAATAAGTGGAAAGATGGAAGATGTATGGATGGATGTTGTGGTGCCATGCACTCAGAAACGTTTTTGTTTTTGTACGAATATAGAACTCGATATTCAAGTTGTGTTGACTGATATGTTGCTGTTTTTTTTTGTGTTAAAATTCAATTGCAAAAAAAAGGAAAATAAAGAATGTTACAGTGTGCTAAAACGGTGTTAATGAAAATAATATAAACTCCTATATCTGAGAAAACCGCGTTAATTAAATGTACATAAACGGATTATTATTATTTTTTTTTTGCAAGTCCGTACTCTAATTTGGAGGACATTGTTGTGATACTCGATATCCTGTAATAATGTCTATGAACATTCAATAACTAATTCAAGGTGGTGTTTGCAAACATGGCTCCTTTGGAAGGATGTTTGATTTTCAGGAGGGAGGAAAAAGAAAAAGACTTCGCGTTACCCCGAATTGATGGAATTTTATCTTAGCCTGGTAAGGTTTTTGACGAATCTGGTCCCTTGCATGGTGGTCCTGAAAATTTGCCTGGTCAGATTTTGATCAACCTTTTCAAAAAATGAAATCTCACAGATGAATTAACTAAAGTGAAAAGGCAAGTTTTGAAATAAGCAGCTACCTGACCTGGCAAAAAAAATAACCAAAAAAAATCATTCCAAAACTTAATCTATGGAATTTCTGTTATATATTAAGAAAGTGTAGAGGTGTACATAGAATAATCAAGATATAAGAAACTACAGGTGAACAAAAGCTAGTTATTGCTTCTTTGATTTGTGATTATTTACAGCGGTCCTGAAGACAGCAAAAAACCTTTTATGACAGTAGCTGGTGAATGGAACGGCCAAATGCACGCAAAATATGGCGACCGGGTATGTAATTTTTATAAATAGCAGTTTATGTATTAAAAACCAATATATTTATCCGAATCATATAGAAATATCCAAGCATTTGCGGTTAATATTCGTGGCCATAGACAAGGCGAACACGGCTGCTGATATAAATTTTTGTAATGCCTTATAGATGGCCACTAAAAGATACTAGGGTAATTTGCGAATGTCTGTGAAGCTATTCGTATTATATCTATAGTGACTTCTAATTATTTGGTGTTTTATCGATTCGTCTAACATCAGCAGGCTTTTTTTTTCGTCATTTACATTTAACTTTAGTATCGTGATGTTTTAAGTTTTAGTGTGAAGTTTCTTGCGCGTCATGTTTTTGAGAATGAGAAAACAAGTTGTCGATAACTATATAAAGAGAACAAGGTAAATTGAGCTGATATGTTCCTGAACGGTTGAAATTTTTAACAGATATTTTGTCGCTCGTAGGAACCTGAGTTGTTTATTGACACGACAACGATGCCTGTAATTACGAAAAAAGTAAAAAAGATAGAAAAACAAGAAGAATTCGAGTCAAGAAGGTAAACGCGATTATCCTTGATTGTAAGGTTTCGTACTTTTCCTGCTTACAATTTAAAACTGAAACTAGTGTAACCAAGTTCTAAAATCCTGAATAATAAAAACTAAGGAGTAATTAACTGCCTTGCAATACGTGTAAAGCTTTAATTAACAACACCGACTATTTCAACTCTTCAAGACATGAAATGAATGATCAGTTTATGGGGCTTCATCAACTGGTTCAAAAATTAAAATGAATAACACTAATCTATTGTACTCGTCTAGCAAAACAAAATGAATGGTCACAATATAGGGTTTCTGGTGGGATTTTTTTGTGGGCTTTTGCTGTCGCTTCGCTTTCACAAATTTATGTTGGTTTTGGTTCAAAGCGCTTTCAAAGGGTGAAAATTCTGACTTAGGCGAGGATCAGCTGAACGGAATTGACCTTTGCAGTTGGAGAAAAACCGAAAATCTTGGTTTCAAAGGACACGATAGTTGCTACGAAAGTGGGCAAAAAAACGTTAGCCAATATTGGCAGCAACATTACCATCTTCTCGGAGTCTGCATTGGTGATGAATTGCAATGTGACGGGAGTCCCACCTGCTACAGTGACCTGGTTTAAGAACGGCAAGATTCTTGAAAATAGCAGCAAAGTAAGAATTGACAAAATATCAAACTTTTTGGAAATTTCAAGAGCAGATGAGGATGATGAAGGGTCTTATACGTGCATTGCATCTAACGTTATTGGATCTGAAACAGCCTCAAGCAAGGTTAATATAATTGGTAAGCCTTTTAGCATACTATACTCACGCTCTTACCAATTTCCTTGAAAGTAGAACTCCAGTCAAAAGAACAATAATAGGTTTAAACAAAAGCTATTACCTTTATTTGACTGCTCACAAAGTATTTCAGCCTGCGTATTAACAACGAAGGAGAATTAACTCTTTAAAGTTCGCAATTTCGACGCCATGTTCCTTCCTTGCAGACACAGTTTGGTCAGCGGCTTCACTTTTTGACGTTTTTAAGTGTTAAAAGGTGCTGTTGTTTTGCAAAAACAATGTATTGTATTGTGATTCAAAACGAAAGTCATGAATGTTGAAATTTTTGGGTCATAAAGCGAAGTTTTATCGAGTTCAAGTCTTTCCTGTGCTTCAAGTGTGAGTGTGAAATATTTGAAGGTTTGGGTTGTTCTCAATTAAAAGGTTTTTCCATAAATCAATCAATCAATCAATCAATCAATCAATCAATCAATCAATCAATCAATCAATCAATCACCCAAGCAATCAACCAACTAATCAATCAAACAAACAAACAAACAATCAATCAATAGATAGATAGATAAATAAATAAGTTTAAAAGTAAGTAATTAAATAAAAGATAAATGAATAAATGAAAGCTTTATTAATGTGTCAATGTATTTAGTTTTCACAATTAATTTGGTACACAAAAAAAGAAAAAAATAAGATTATTTACATATAAGAAATGATAATAATATATGGAATTAAAATATGTAGAATGTATAAATTGTACAATAAAACAATAGGTATATAAAAGGTATTATTTAAGAACTGCAAAGGTTACAGCAGCTATTGCTGTTGTTTAAGAGCGATGTTAGGTCTGTAATTCTAATGTTGTTTTTAAAAGATTCAATATTTGAAGAGGCTTTCGATATGCTATGTAGTTTCGACCATATATAAGATCCATGATATCTAAGAGAATGTTTTTCATAGTTAATATTGTTAAAAGTGGGAACATCAAAATCACTGCTTCTTAGTGAATAACTAGTGCTTTCTAAAATATATATTGTTAAGATATATGCGTTACTCTGGATTAAAAACTTTATAACTTTCAATAAAACTATCGAAATAAAACCCAACGTTTCGGCTGTGGTTACAACCTTCATCAGGGGTAAAGTGACAAGAAAAAGTTCTATATGTAGATATAAAGATACAGTAGTTTTAACTAATGCTTTTCTGCTTAAATAGTTCGTGAACAAAACTTGATGCGAGGCCATATTTTACTTTGTACTTTAGTATAGCGATATCTTGTAGTCTTTGATTTGGTAGTGAATGTAGTAACTGATCAGCTGGAACATAATCATTAACTTCACAAAGTTTCACAATTTATAGTATACCTATGTGACATCAGTGGTATTAAATTAAAAGTTCTTTTGCTTGACGAATGGTTTTTCAGAAACTTTCGAAATGTTCTTCTTTAATACTTAATTTTGTAATTGTATTTTTTCAATGCTAACGAATTAGTGTATAAACCTGAATAGTTCTTAATGTTATTTCTTCTTTAGTTCCATCAATGCCCTTTATAAACTCATCGACCGGCGAGACGATTGCTCTTGAAACAAGAGACCCCATTGCAAGCAACATCGGTAAAAACCTGACAGTTCTTACTTTAGTGGACGTTAAGCTTCAGTGTGAAACCACTGGCACACCAATGCCTTCAGTAGCGTGGTATAAAGACGACAAGAAGATAGATGGCGAGTCCAGTAATGTCCTTATTGTATCCGATGGTAATATTGTAGATGGTGGAAAATACACTTGCACTGCGACTAATGTCAAGGGAGAAGTTTCAGAGGATTCCTATATTAAATTTGTTGGTGAGCATTTATTCTCTTCATTATTTAATGCTTTACACTAACGGGCCTTTCGAACACGTGACCACACATATAGGTTTATATTAACGCCTTACTATGTACAAACTCAATGATGTTGGTTATGCATTCTACTTGGTTTGCTATTGGTTCCTCTGTTGCACAGCATTCACCCCGCGGGAGATGCGTGGATAATTGTTGCGAGACCTGATTCTTGAATGTCTCTTTAATGGTTATTTCCACAAAAGGTATTGCGGCGTTGTTATAAAAGTTTTTGTTAAAGAGGTTGGGTATACCGATTTGTGAACATCGTTTAAGGTGATCCAACATATTTGTAGGAGAACCATCTTCATGTGTGACTGAGTCCAAAGGTGTATATTTGAAAAACAGTATAAATGACAGATCTTATGAGGCGTTTTTTAGTCTTACATGACATAATTTATCTTAAACTTTGATAGCTCAACCCCCATAATCCAACACTAGTACTACTTACAAAGTTGTGGGAACCTAAGCATGTATATGAAGCATAACTTGAAATCCAGGCAAAAAATTGAAAAACGCTGGCATCGTTTTTATTCGAATTATCTGATTTTTTTTTTTTGCAAAATTTCACTAGCTGGGACAAATATTTTTTTAACTTGAGACCCTTTAAAGGTGCTCGATTTTGCGTTTTCCAAACTACGAGAAAAAGCGAGATAAAGATTTTTGTTTTTGACTCCGATTGTGTAAATGATGCTAATTATATATACTACACATGTATGTTATCCACTCAAAGTGAGCGGCAGTAACATGAAATTATATTTCATTCTATCACCTTGTCAACTAACCATTGACTGAAGCTGCATTGTGTATCCCGCCGGCATGAATACACATTTACCGGAATGAGTTCACAAAATTGAGCAAAGCCGAAAAATCGGAGGCAGAAGTGTACATCGAGGTGGTAAAACGAAAATCGCAGAGCCCATGTTTGAGTTTGTCCACATCAACATGCTTGAGCCGTTTTGGTTTCTCGAAATCTAAATCATTTTTTTATCTAATTTCTCTGTTTCAGAAGATTCTGAATGTGGAACAAATCATGTTGGCCTTTGCTTGCTTTGTGTGTACCACGAGCCTTGAACCGAAAGCCGAAAAGCCTGGTCGTGACTGCTTAATCTTCTCGATGTTGACGCTTTCTTTCTGATTTTTTTCCTTCGAATTTCCAGAACACGGGCAAATGTTTTGCCACTTGTTCAACATTTAAATAAATCAACTAAATTTCCAGAGACAGATGCTTTTAAAAAAGAAACTAAATTCTAAAACCTAAAGCGAACATTCAGATAGTCAGTATGTTTTTGTCAACACTTATTTCATTCCGCGGCGAAAACCAGAGATCGTTTTTCAACTGCTTTTTCACAGTTAGCTGGATAATTCTCAACAGAATACTACTATTCAATCCTATCTTTTAAAAGCTAAATCCTTTTCCAAGCCCAGTGGCTCGTTTTAGCTGGTGCTTATCTTTGGTTTCCATAGTGTAATGCGGATGAGAGCCTTTGACTCCTCCTGGATGGAACACTTTCCATCGCAGGTTAACTCCCAGGAGACGCTGGTATTCATTTACCTAACCCGGAAGGATGGAAAGCTGAGTTAGCTTTGGCTAAAATACTCAAATCTGGGAATCGAACTGGGGACCATATGACAAGAAGGCAGAGATCTTACCAAATTCTCCAATCACGCCTGCCTAGTCCTATCTGTTTCCCCAAAATGTTGTAAATTTCTAGTAATTGGAGTTATAAGCTTAGCTACCAAGTTATTATTGTTAACCAATATGAAACAACTAAGCTTATTGACATAATGTTGTTTATAAGTTATCTACTTTGATTGTTTTATGTCATAGAACCTGTTGCAGCCAGGATTGAATCAGAGCCAAAGGATATGGTTGTTCTAGAGCGTAAAAGCATCTCAGCTGACATCGGAAGTAAAATCCATTCACTTAATCAGAACAATATAACCTTGAGGTGTCGTGCCACAGGCATACCAAAGCCAGATATCACGTGGACTAAAAATGGTATCACATTACAAAATAAAGAAGAGGTGCTGAGGATCTTCTCTGCAAAAATGTCTGATGGCGGCATTTATCAATGTCGAGCAGAGAAACTTGGCTTGTTTGATGAAAAGACTTCAGATATACAGATCAGCGGTTAGTTGAATTATAGAAAAACTAGTATCGTTATTAGGGACCTTAAGCAATGAAGACCGCGACGCCTTCGCCGACGGCAAAGAACAGTAGTAAATATACAATAACTGCATGTTGAAATGCATCGAGCCGAGCAATTGCACCGAGTTGTCGCTAAAATTAGAACGTAATAAGACCTGTTGTAAAGTTCTGGGAACTACAAAATCGTATTACTAAAAACGTTCTCAGTATTTGTTTAGCTTCTTAGAGAATCTTATTATTGCTTTTTGTTCACAAAGTTTAAGGCGACGAAAACAAAACCCTAACCGCTTAAAAAAGTAAAGAGCAAACCAGAAATGTAATTTTTCTGAGCCATTGTTCGCGTTCCCGTTGTCGTTGCTTCAGTTCCCTATTTTGTGAACAATTCCAGTCTTCAATAATTTTAGTTGTTGTTTGTTGTTCTTCCTCAGCTTTTAAAATTGTGCTCGTGCGTGCCCTGGAAATCCTCGAAAACCCGAAATTTTACCAGTTCCTGGAAATCCTGGTAAACCGTAGAATTTTTTTTAGCCCCTAGAAATTCTTTGCAAATCCTGCAATTTCTTTAAGTTTCTGGAAACACAAGAATGTTTTCATTCCTTGAAAAAACTAAAAAAGCTTGGATTTTTTTCAGTTCCTAAAAACTTGGGAAAACTCAGGAATTTTTTTCTGTCCCTTGGAAACCCTAAAAATGAGGTCGCAGACCCTGGCAGAAGGTGATTTTTTCAAGAAAAAACTTTTTCTCAGCCAAATCTTAAAAGATCTGATAAAAACAATTTTATTCCCTATGTCGTTAAATTTGTGTTGTTTAACTTGTGTTGTGTTCTTAGTTGGAAGAGAACCTACCTTGGAGACTCCAGAAGATGATATCACGTTAGTGGAAGACCCCGACAACGTGACAACAACCATTGGGACACGCGTGACAGTTTTGGAAAGTTCTAATGTAAAATTACGGTGTCATGCAGACGGATATCCAACTCCAACAGTAGCATGGCTTTTAAATGGAAAACCGCTTGTCCCAGATGGAAATATTTCTGTTGACGATGACTCAAGATCACTAGCAATCAAGAATGTGAAACCAAACGTTGGCGGAGAGTATTCGTGTATTGCTTCTAATTCCTTGGGTTCAGATAGCTTGATTACAACACTCAATGTCATAGGTAAGTTCCCAGATGATGCCCTCTTTGTTTTGGAGCAGAAAGAGTGTGAGTGAGATGTTGATACCAACGATGGAAGACCATTAAGATTTTATTCTTGAAAAGCAGAAGTAAACAAATAGGTATATGTTGTTCAAAAAAGGGAGGAGCTCTGCTTGTGCGGGCGTTTTGCTTGTTCTTCTTTGCGTGTAGTGAAAGTGGCAAAGAATTTCATGATGTTGCTGTTTATTTTTTATGAGTTATGGAATAAAATTGAAGGCTGGCTGTTTTTTTCAGTCACAGCGTGCTTATAGAGTACTTTTTTAAACAACATAAAGTTCCAATATTGATTTCAAGTTTTTCAAATAATGAAGTTTGTTTTTTTGTGTAAATAGTTTTAATAATTCTCTCTTGATTTAACTTGTAAATAAACACTAGAAACGAAAGTGAAAGAATGTCCTGTTTTGCCAATTGATTTATTAATTTCATTAATGTGCCACAAGGACTTAAATCAGGAAACCAAAGAAAAACATTTCCTTTCGTTTGTTTTACTAAGTTTTTTTTAGTATGTAGTCCCGGCTATGTAGTTAAAAAGGATGGAAAAGATTATGAGTTCAAAACGAAGTCAATGCCCCGTATCATTTTTGAATTTGATAAGAATTTTGTAATGGTAACAAAATATAATTGGACCAAATACAATTTATATTGGGGATTCGAAATTATTCGCGAGATTCCGGATCAGCGGAAACGTACAAAGATTGTGCCTTTTAAACACGTGGAAACATGACGGAATTAAAAGTTTAATCGTGCGGAAATGCGTATAAATTCCGTGAATCGCGAATGCGGAAACATAACATAAACGAACTCTTTTCAGTCCGTTTCCGTCGGTTCCGCACTTGCGGAAACCCTTGAAAACGGCGTGTTTCAGCGTATGCAATTACTGCATGTTTCCGTTGAAAAACTGTAGACGTAAACGAGCGATTTCGCCCTGTGAGTCTTCCACAAACTATCAGTTTTTTGCTATAATTTATGATGCGAAAAAGGTGACCTTTAGTGTTAATACTACTTTATAAACATTCAATAAAGGCTTTTCGATGTGGCTTTTAACCCTTTCAGTGCCAGTCAGTTATCAACAACCAATTTCTCCTTATATAACACATACAAAATATGACATTTGG
>JAOBBB020369118.1:0-10075 GCA_025331005.2 Zoanthus gigantus
TAATGACGGAGATATCATCAAAAATATCACTAAAAGTAGCGAAAAACTGGCCTTAGGGTAGAGAGTGGCCTTAAGTTTCAATCATTTCCCACTGGGTTATTCAAACATCAGGTTTAGTTTTCCATATATAAGTTATTTAGTTCCCCATTTTGACTACGTCCCTATTGACCAAAAACCAAAGTCTCTGCATGAAATGGATTTGACGATTTCAGTTATAGATTCAGAAACGGTGTTCCATATTTTAAATCAATTATCTAAAACTCCAGACCAAATCCCGGATTAACCTATAATAGAAATTTCGTTTTATTATGTTCATTGGGCTAGTGTTCACTTCAACTTCAGTTCAGTTCTGTTTACTATTTACCGTGACAATATAAAGTTGATTATAATACAGTACTTAAACAATACAAAAAAAAAAAAAAACAAGACATTGTATATATAGTACAGTTTATCTGAAGGCATACGGCAAGGAAGTTCATAAAGAAACCACAAAGGCTTTTTTGGACTATGGGCCCCTCATAAATTAACTTTGATCAAGATGGAAATGTTTTATCTAGATATATGCGTAGCGGGCAACAATTCATTTTCTAACCGTCTTAATACTTATTTCCTGCAACACGCATGCAAAACTGTGAACAACCGCTGTTACATGTAACAATCTTGTACACTTTGTACATGTTCCACAACTTACGTTTCTTGTAAATTGTAAATTGGATTTGCGACAGACACCTTTCCCTCGTTCACATTGCTAAAAGAGAACATAAAAATCTATTTTTATTCATTTTTTATGGCGACAAACAAGTTTCAGTTTGAATTTATTTAGACGATAAATGATGTAAATAAACATCGGAACATTCCTTAAGAACAACTAAAAAATTTCATTTCTTGGAATAATATTTTGATTTTTTAAATGTTTATCTTCGGTCTTGCATTCCTGTTGTTACCATATAAACACTCGGTAAAGTTGACTCTACCGTGAGGGTAACCCTTCTACATTGAACAACTCTGCTGCATATAAACAATGTTTAAGTTTCTGCTCAAAAAACACTGTGAAACTCTGTGTCGTACTTCTCTAATAATTAAACTACGGTCACTTGACCATTACTCACGAGATTAACACAAATACAGTTGTTACCAACTAAATCCCTTACAAGCCAAAAGGCCCAAGGAGACGGCGCTTATCTCCGTTTTCTGTAGTGTTAAATGGTTGAGAGTCTCTGACTTTCCACGAACGGGACATTAATCCATCGCTGGTTAGCTCCTAGTAGATGCTGGTACTCATTTACCTACCCCGGAAGGATGGAAAACTGAGTGAGCGTAAGCGGAAAAGAGGTTGCACAAATATTCAAATCTCAGCAGAGCCGGGGATCGAACTTGGGTCGGACCTTGTGATCGGAAAGCGAATATCTTATTAACTCTGCCAACCATGCCCGCCCAACTGGAGGTAGTTTAAAGTTAACCTGGTTAAATTAAGTTCAAATTGCTAAAACTGCATTCATCCGACACTTGAAAACCACTTACCCATCGAAGATGACTTTTAACTTTTCATCATGGCTTGATTTGCGATTCTTTCTGTTGTAAATGAAAACCAGAATATCTGTTTCAGGATTTTCAAGGTTGTATTGCAAACATATTATTTTTTTGGCAATAGAGTAATATCCTTTTTTTAATTTAAATCAATTTGATCCTCTATTACATAAACTCGTGATATGTTAATATCTTGGCCGCTTCTTCGATAAACCCTTCCCAGCAGCAACTCAAAAGCAAGATCTGATAGTTTAACTTTGTTTGAAATCACAATCATTTTTTTGTATAATCATTGTAAGAAATATTTGAAAGTAAAGGATGATGTATATCAAAATTAAGTTTTATTACGAGAAGGATCCGTACGTAATTTCACGAGAATGAGTTACTTCATTGATGGTTATATTTTACATCTTAAAGTTTCTGTTCTTGTTAAGGAACTTCATAACCTTCAAACCCAATTCAAACGTTACGATCCACGACTAATTTATGTGCAGTTATTTTTGATTTATTTTAGTATTTAAGTAATACTAAAACAATTAGACCACTCTGCCTCATGGACAGTCTTCAGCCTCATTGACACGTGGTCTATTTTTCCTAGTCTACCTCGCAGACGCTACCTGCCCGGAACGCATCACTACAGCGTCGCGTGACAACCCATAACGGCAGCGAAGGATACTATATTTTTCCTGGATGTCTAATTTTCAACTTCTATTTAGCTAGTAATCCACGGGCGTTTCTCACCGCTTTTTCCACAAGAAGATCAAAAGAAGTACAACAACCAGTATGATTATAAACGGCACCAATACGGCCACCAGTAATGTTTCATTCCATGTATGTGTATTCGCTCCATCTCGAGCGCTATTGTTCCCTGAAGCTGGTTCTGTTGGCTCGGAAGTCACATGCCCTGGAATACTGCTGGACGAAAACTGTGGTTTCGTGGGCTCACTTCCAGTATCTGTTTGTGAGGCCGTTTGTGAACTGTTTGTAACCAATGAAACTGTAGTGGCCACAGTAGAGGATGGTTCTGAAATATAAAAAAATTTCAATGTTTTTCAAGTTTTTATCTAGCTAGTTGCAAATTTTACGATCTTGAACTTGTCGTTGTTATATCCCTTCATATAGAATTATTACTAGAATTAACTACAAATTAGTAAAGTGCGTTCGATCGAAACGCCCGTTTATACAACAAACACAAAACAAACAACTTAGTTACGGAAGCTACATTCCTGCTATTTGCAGAATTTTCAGTTTATTAGTCTGTTCCTTTAGATAGATGGGGCTGCCTGTGTAACGCAATGTCTACTCGATCGGTTTTTTTGTTACTCAGTAAACAGTCTTCCTACGGTAAGGAAATTATTCTCTCCTTTTTTCACATCTACCTCTCAGTTGATGAATGTATAACAGATCGTAAACATATTGATACAAAATCAATTTTAGATAATTTTCTAGGTAAATTTAGAGTTTTGACCGACACGCGGGAAATTTTGATCAAAATTTCCCAGCGAGTCTGACAAGAAGCGCAACGCGCTTTTCTAGAAACTATATCGCTGCACAATTTTCTATTGCTGTGATAAACATCTCCACTCATGTTCCTTTGCAGTAATTAAAACGATTTTTTACAGCTTCTGTTTATTTACTCGCAACGTCGAATTGCGAAAACGTTTAAGCACATGTTTGTGACCACGCCACTCTCGGTCGCGCATAAAGTCGAGGCGTTTTTGACGGCTGGCCAGACGAAAAAGCTCATAAGCCTGAGCCCGCGAGCAACGACACGATTAGTATGAGGAAAGTCTAACGTGGGAAACGTCAGTTACTGTGAATGACGGAAGCTCTTTTTGTGGTTCTCGATTCGCATAAAGGATGTACTTGCCATATGAATAAATTAAGATTTAAATCCTAGCGTCGTCATGAACATTTTAGCAAGGCATTAATTAGATGTTTTGCGTACAAAATGTTACACTATAGCGTAAATATGTTTTTGTGGGTACAGTAAAACCTCGCGTATAAGAACCAAGATTTTTCCAAGTCAGCCTGAACAGGTTCTTAGTAAATGATGCTTAACATGAAATTAAGCTGTCTAGATTCTTAATCAGGTTCTTACTTCTTAATCAGGTTCTTAATTCTTAATCAGGTTCTTAATCAGGTTTTTACTTCTTAATCAGGTTCTTAATTCTTAATCAGGTTCTTAATCAGGTTCTTACTTCTTAATCAGGTTCTTACTTTTGGTTAAGACAAAAAAAGTACTTGTATTGGTTGGTGTTGCCTTTTATAATACATTATCCATACAATATTAGACGATTAATAGTTCAGTAATAATGGCTTGAACTTGGATAGAGCACAAAATAAAAACGTTCAAAACTATATTCACACGGTTACCATACATTTACTACAAATTTCTTCACATTCTAGCATGTCTCATAAAAAGAAAAAAAAAAGCCTTCTACCCGAGGAGAAAGAAAAATAATTGTGCAGTGTACAAATGAGAAGAAAAAAATCTTCAAAAGAGCGCTAAAAAAATCCTATATTGGAATAATATCTTGCACTGCACTAAGTTACGGGAATATTATCTAGCTTGTTCACCTGCCCGAAAAAAAAGTTCTGGCAAGGACCAGAGATCGTGATGGTAACTATAATGATGATTATTGTGGTGATGATGATGTTAATTATAATGATTATGGTGATGATGGTGATGATGATGATGTTGGTGATGATGATGTTGGTGATGATGATGCTTATAATGATTATAATGGTGATAATGGTGGTGATGATGATGTTGATTATAATGATTATGGTGATGATGATAATGGTGTTGGTGATGATGATTAAGGTGATGATGACGGTGGTGATGATTATTATTATGATGATTATGGTGGTGTTGGTGATGACGATGGTGCTGATGATGGTAAGGACGAAGTTGACAATGGTCATATTTTAAAATGTCGTTGACCATCATCTTACAATAAAAAAATATTTCAAGATACCTTTGCTAGTATATCGGGCGTAAAAATTTCCACTGTTTATACTTGCAACAGGTTTGCTTGTGGATCTAAAGACAATGAACATTTGGTTTGAAGTGGAATTCACTCCAAAGGCAGGCGGTGGGTTATTTCCAGTGAACACATCAAGTGTTGGTGCTGTTTCATTGCCTCCATCAAACACTTCTAATTGTTCAGTGTCGTTACCATAGGGAGAAAATACTTTGAACTTCAAACTCACTTGATAATTTGGGGCGACTGTGATACTCCACGAACAAAACTGTCCGCGAGGTACTGGTTTAGGAAAATCTGGTGACATCACACTTCCCATGTCTCCATTGAGAGTAATGTTGCAGCCTTCAAAGAAAATGAATATCGTAGATATTATGGCAAATGTTTTGAGGATTTGAAAACTAAAGTAATTAGCAAAAATTAGTTTACTTTAACAGAGCTAACCAATAGAATGTTGTCTCTCAAGAAGTGGCGGGAGAATAGATTATCACGTAATTAGCTTCAAAACATCTTTTGTTTCAACCTCGCACTCAGGCTCATGTGAGTGATATGAGCCTGGGTACAAGGTTGGTCTTGTTTTGATTCGGTATAAATCATTTAACCGAAGGCCAATGCTCAAAATGTAACAGGAAATCAAGGCTCAGTGTCAGACGAAAGGTTCTGTATCTGTCCTTCTTTAAGCTACGTCATAAACTGAGGATAAACTAACTAGAATGTTTGCATGTACTGAACGTGATCAAGTTGCTGTGTCGCCGGGCCTGGAGCACGGCAAAGAAGAAGCTCCCTCCATCAACAAAAAAATCAACATCGCAAACAGGGTAGAAAGACTATCAGAGAAGGAAGCCTTTATCAATCTAAAAGACCATAAACCCAACTTTGTGAGCAAGCCAACCTGCAGGCTCATTTGCCCAACCAGTCCTGAGCTCGAGGTAATCAGCAAATCAATACTTAGCAATATAGTAAAGACAGTAGCCTCGGCAACCGATGTAAACTTATGGAAGAGCACACACGAAGTACTGAACTGGTTCCGAGAGATCCCGAACAAGAACGAAGGAAGTTTTATAAACTTTGATATAGTCGAATTTTACCCATCCATCACTGAAGACCTATTGATTAATGCAATGCACTTTGCGCAAGAATACACCGTCATAGAAGATCAGGAGAAGGATATCATAATACACGCGTTTAGCCAACCCTAACTCTAAGTCAAACCCTAAACCTAACCCTAATACTAAACTTAGGCGAAAAACGGCTGACTGACTCATAGCTTGACTCATGACTCATTTGACTTCAGTAAAAAAATGCCTTCTCGTTCAAGAATTGTGAACTAAAATAGTTAAATCAAAGGTTTAACTTACTTTGATAATAACAATAGTAAAAGGTTGGGTCGTCCAAATAGCCATTGAATGGATAAACGAATCCGCGACTACCACTACCAGCGGTATCATACTGCAGCCACTCGACCGTAGCTAGTGCCCATTTTACCTGCTGGCACTCTGGCGAGCGATAGGCTAACAGAAAAAATGGCTTATGAGTGGGGAGAGAAATTGGAACGTTTTTGTCGCCATGGATTCGACAGCAAAAATGTATTAGTGTGTTGTGATCGTATTTTCCATCCGGGTACTCGCCATCTTGAGCATTTTGGTTGTTCAACCATTCATCGTCCCAGTGATAAAATCCAGCTTTCATGTCTAAGGGACAATAGCCACCTTTCCGGTAAATACAATATTTCCCTGTTCAAAAGAACATTTAATGTAGTTTGTATAGCATAATACACATTACGGGTTATTTCTTTTAGGAAGACATTCTTAAACACCTTAAGGCTTAGAGAAAACGTAATACTTGACAAACATGTAAAGATAGCACATACGTGCTACTAGAGAATGTTAGCATGGACAATTAGTGCAAGTATGAGAACGATTTCAAGGCTAGCTGCCACGGGCTCAGTAGCTGCCACGGCTAGACCTTACAAGCAGCTGCTTCGGTGTAGAATAACACTAGGGCCTACCCCTGAGCGGGCTAGTTGCCATGCATGGTTAGATCTTATTAGCAGCTGTTTTGAAATTTCTAGGCCTCATCAGCATGGCATAGCTAACAGACAAGCTCAGGTTTTTCAGAAGAGAATAAATAATAGTGAAATCGTAATGCTTGTGGGATGTGACTTAATGATAAACATAGGTATAGGTACTAACTTTCAGGCTTATCAGTTTTTACGGTAGATTGATGGGGTAATGCACGCTATCAACGTGGATAATAAATAATATAGAGAAAGAGCAATACTTGTGGAATGTGACTTAAAAATAAACACAAGTATAGATTAGCACATATGTATTAGTACAATGAGGTTATACTCGTGTTAGCTATGCCCTAGGTGTCTAGAGCTAGCCGCGGCAGCTAACCCTTAAGGAATAAGCCATGACATTATACTATCCTGGGGTACCGCCCGAGCTCTAAAACCTTGGCCCTGTTTATGATATCACGTTATAAATTTCTATTTCCTGTTAATGATTTTTAGTTTAAAATCGCACTCTGCTTTTTTTATACAAATTAGTATAATTGTTGAATTTGCAAATGCACGCTTTTTTTATAAGAACCAGTAAATTTTGTCGAGGCTCGTTGTTCTTAATTTTTTGGCCCTTCAGCCACAATTTGTTCGTAATAGACCATTTCACAGTTCCTGAAAGGTAACCAAGCCTCTACATGAAACCGAGGCGAAGGTTGACCTGGCACAGTTAGAGAAGTGCAAATAATTATCATAGGAAAAAACTTATTAGCATGTTTATTATTTCCACTTCTCTAACTATGCGAGGTCAACCTTAGTCTCGGTTTCATGTAGAGGCTTGATTACCTTTCAGGAACTGTGAAATGGTCTACTGGTAAGATCTCAGCCTTCCAACCACAAGGTCCCCAGTTCGATACCCGGCTCTGTCGAGATTTGAATATTTTGTGTGACCTTCTTTTCCGCCTAAGCTAATTCAGCTTTCCATACTTCCGGGTTAGGTAAATGAGTACCAGCATCTATTGGGAACTAACCTGCGATGGATTAGTGTCCCGACCAGGGAGATACAAAGACTCTCAAGCGCTTGACTCTCAGGAAATTGGAGATAAGCGCCGGCTCCAATGAATCACTAGTCTCTGACACCCTAAGAGATACAAAATCTTTGAATTTTTACCCTTACGAGGTATGACGAGTATCCCCTCCCCAAAATGTTGGAATTCTCCTCCCTGGGGTATTGCAGCAAAAGCCAAGTTGAAAATTTTTGGCACTAATGAGGCCTTGAGACTATGTGAACAGCATAGTCGGTGTAGCTTGGATACCCAGAAACTACTTTCACTCTTGTTGGTCGTAACAACATGGATAACTGTCAAGTTATTCACAATTTTATAGGCCACCTTAAACTTATAGTTTAAACTTACTGTTAAATTTCTTTCAAAATCGATGGAACAGATTATACACTTGATGACTGCTCACGAGAGAAACAACTGTTTTGTTTTCCGAGGGTGCAGTCATTAAGTGTTTTGTTTCATAGCGTAAACAAAATAAACCACAGTTATTAAATTTTACCGCTCTCAAACGTGACGCGCGACAGCAACGTTCATCGGTTGGTCAACAGTTTTCGAGATGTTTAACAGCCGGGGAACATTTGGTCTGAACTTATCCACGTGACCTCGGTTTAGCCAATGAGAGCGCGCACTCGAGTCGAAAACGCACTAGCTATATAACAATACAACTTATTTCGTGGCCGAAACGCTTGTAAGAAATTGCTTTTTCCGCACAAGATTTTTATAATAAGCCATTTCCAAGTTACGTTTCACTGCCCAACAAACAAAACATGTCGATGCCAAGTGCTCAAATATATAGCAAATGTGTAAATGGATAATAATATTAAACAGTCTACTCATTAGATAATTTTTTTTTCGAATGTTTTAATATTAAATTGTATTACAAAGTAAGAAAAAAGCATTACAGGCAATTTTAAGTTAAAAAAAAGAAAAAAAAAACTAAAATAAAAAAGGTCAGTACGGGCCTCGAACTAGGTCCGTGCATCAGGGAGCCACGCTCGCAGGACACTTTCGCTTCCGTCTACAATCCACAACTTCAGTCCACAAATTTCCGTCTACAACAACTTCCGTCGACATTTCACCCCCACGATACTCATTCATTGCTTGCGCATAAATGAGCTAAAAACGGATGTAAATCCCATGCGGCTTTGGACTTTAATACCAAAACAATCTTGCAAAAATGACTCAGTGTGAGTCAAAATTGCCAAAATAGCCCACTTTTAAAACATTTTTGTTGATTCAAAAGTAAGTTGTTAAAGACTAAGCTAATATGCTTGACTTTTTCCTTTTTGACTCGCAGATAACCCGTAGGAGTAGCAGTGAGTTATAACTGGGGCTTTCTTATTTGCATATAATTTTGTGCAACAATGGTTATTGTTTGAAATCCTCCAGCCTGCTTTGCGCGGTTGGTTTGTATATAAAGGTTTTGCATGAGTTGCGTGACTCAGGAACATTTATTTAAATACTTGACATTTTGAAACTGTTACAATATTTCTTTGAAGGGACTGCTGTCAATACCTTGTATTTAGCAACTGCATGCTGAAAATAATTTTTTTCTCGGATTTGATAAGATATTTAAAAAAAACTGGTTCTCATTTGCATAATTTGGTTTTGCTGCCATTATTTTCTGAGAAAATTCAGATCTGATGCTCTAAATTAACAGAGTTGCTCGACTTAATGTGCTTTTTGAGAGTTTATGTTTGAGGGGTTAAAAACTTTAGCATTTTCCAAGATAATTTAGGATGAAATATGAAGCAGCCATGACAGCGGGCAGGTGGCTGCCCTCCAAGATGGTTTCCTTTAAAAGCTAACTAGACTTAACTGAGTTTCCAAAGCCCACCAAACGCTTTGACGCCTCTTTTCTGATAAACCTTTTAATATAAGATATTTTCTGAGATGAAACCATGAAATTCTCTAATAGCTTACAAGTTATGAACCAAAATCGAAAATATGCAAATTAGTAGGTGTGTTTTTTGCATAACTCAAATCCAAGCAAAAATTATTTTCAGCATGCAGTTAATTAAAACGAGGTATTGACAGCAGTCCCTTCAAAGAAATAACGTAATAGTGTAAAAATGTCATATACTTTTAAAAATGTTCCTGAGTCACGTGAGTCATGCAAAACCTCTATAGTGTCTCGATCGGCCATACGGAACTGGTTCTCACGGCCTTCGTTTTACTGTTAAAGCAATCTTGAGTTCGATCCTTTGATTCGATTAGGGAATTGCTTTAATTGTTTGCTCGTATTAATACACTCTTTTTTTATAAGAGCCTTTTTTTTATAAGAACATGAGGCTGAAAATCGCAATAAAATTAAGAACAAGTTAAGAAATCGAACATGCTGATTCTGAGAAAAGGTGAAGAACATTTCTTTATGATGATAACCTATTGCAAATAATTTATTCATACAGTATTACACTCTTTTTTTTTATAAGAACGTCGAATTTTTCGTTTGAGGCTGAACGTTCTTAAATATTTTCGGGATATCAGCCTCAAAT
>JAOBBB020369129.1:0-10074 GCA_025331005.2 Zoanthus gigantus
TTACAATCTGATCGATTCTTTACGATCGAAGGCAAAAATTAGAATTTCTCATACAAAGTCTTATAAAATTTTGAAAAAGTCGTTACTAATTTTACCACGCACACTGAGCTTGGGTTGCCTGTGATTCAACTGCAGTCTGTCACGCGATTACAATAGTACAATGCACAGCTAGTGCTTTATTTCTTCGCTATTCTTAATTATATCTGCGGGAATATTATATTTTAGAATAAAGGTAACAACATGAAAACAATAAGTCAAACAAATTACCAGTTTTGGCCAGATGTGCATGTACGCCATTTCGTTGTGTAGCTCAATGCAAATTTCCGCTGGTTCATCGCTTGCAGTAAAAACTTTGTCTCCGACTTGCTTCCGTGGAGCTGCACCACCGATATATGGCATGCTCCGATAACTGCCAAGTGCACTAAAAAACTCTGAGAAATCGCGCCAGGTTTTAACAGGGAAACCTCTGTAAAGAACAGCACCGTATTTGTGTAAATCCTTCTGGAAATCTCCAACCACGGCTTGAGCACATTGGGTTGGAGTCATTGACTCCACAGCTCCAACAGCAACACTCTGGGCTGTCACGAGCAAAGGAAACTTACTGCGCTGTGGTTGAAGGAATTTCGGAAAATTTGCTCCATGCGATCCCGGAAGAAATTTCCTGCCAGCTAGCTGAACAGATGATCTTCTGAAAAGTGGTCGACAAATGATCGATCGAAATTTCGATCTTAAGGCTGACATCGACGCCATTCATATATAGACAAAACCGGTAAAACTGGTTTGAAAATACAGCAAACAAGAAAAAATAAATATTAGAATTTTGAAAGAGGCGAAAAGTATTGATTGTCATATAATTACCTTAAAATTCTGTAAGATTTAAAATGATAAAAAATTAAGACATTGCCAAAAAGATACCCGATATTGATAAAAGATCTTTTTACCAAATCGAAAATGGTTTAAGAATTAGAAGCTAAAATTAGGAAGGAAAACTTATAGAGCTCCTTGCAAGTGACACCATGACTTTCCCAAGTTATAATTTTATACCGAAAACCTGAAGTAAATTATTTTGTTATTGTAATTAGTAGTATTATATAGGTGAATAAATTGATGTGTGAAAGATGTGTATCGAACTTCAGAAGATACCAAGGTATATCCGGGAACTTTGGGAGTTAGCAATAGCACGTGACCAATTTCCAACATGGCCGCTGGGTGTCGTGTCTTGATCGATGGAAAACTACCTCTGCAATGATGTAAGTTCGTCTTCTTGACATTTATTCAATGAAGCAAAGTTATTTCATGTTATGTTGGCGATGAAATGAAATTCAGTTTACTGGATGGAGGGAATTTTTGCTGGAAAGAAAAACGATCAAATCCAGCTGATCTCTGAACTTACCAAAGTGTTGCTGGGAAGGCAGGAAGTTAATACTAAAGTTTGGATTCTACAGAAAACTGCTGTTTATAATACTGAACAATCAAGAGAGGTAGGAATTAAATGAATTTTCAAATTCCTTGTTAAGAACGATTTGATAAACAAGCTGTCACCAGAATAATATCTTAATTGAAAACTCCCATCTGTTGGAATTCATACAAAGGCGATGTCAAAAAGCTAAATATTTACATATTATTTATTCATATTCGTCTTTTCTTATATTTTAGTGTTTTAAACAGCATTGTAGAGACATAAGAAACGAACATGTCATAAATAGATACATTTCGGTGCATTTTTCAGATTTTTTGGTGTTTTAATACACACGTGTCTCACAAGGAAATAATTTTCTTGCATTACCACACTTGAGTGTTGCGAATACATTTATTAGTTCAAGCGTAATTTAGATTCAGTGGATTTTTTTTTTGTAATATTGGCTTAACTCACTGCTAATGATAAATATACTACCATTTACAATGTATTATTTTTTGGTTTGTAACATCTAGATATTTTAAAGTTCTTTTAAAAACAGTTTAGCCTATTAGACTACGAGGAGTAACTGCACAATACCCTGCTACGACCCTGCCACTATTGTTCTCGATTTAACTATGCATTTATTTTTAAAAAACGGCAGATGAGCAAGGATAAATTACCGGCAGTGGCCGGGTATTCTGCATTTAAGCTGACTACGAAATGCATTGTATGCAGGTATTCTCCAAATTCTTGCTGCACATAATCATTCTATAAACATGAATGTGTTGTCAGTTAAAGAGCAACTGTGGTTTGTATTATAAATGTGTTTCTAACTTTTTTTCTGATATATGATACAGTGTGCATATGGTTATGTACAGTGTGATTTTCTTTTTAAAAAAATACACAAATAAACCATTGCCATTGACAAGGACTGAAAAATATTGATTTTATCCATTACATCCTAATTCTTCTCTTTGGAATCTATGTATCTATTTTTAATTTTCGAAGATTTCGAAGTTCTAAATAGAAAACATTGGTCACTCACCTTAAATGGCGAGGTCTGGGGATACCATCTGTGCTGGTGGTGGCTATGAGGCTACCATAATTGCCAGAGTAAAAGCTGAGCTATAGAGCTGCCTGGGGGCAAGTCAGGATATTGCTTTCTGTATTTTCAAGCTAAAGCTTATTACTCAGAACACGATAAGGAAGAGTGTATGGTAGTTGTATTAGGGGTACCATGCTATACCTTATGCCAGCGAGTGCTGGGACCCAAGGAAGATTGAGATGGCAAGACTGGAGAGAAATGAGTGGGCTGTGCTAAGATGGATAATGTAGTCTCAAACCTGACAACAGCACTAACATGGGCATTATTTGTACAAAGCTCAAATTATGGACTTTGAAACTGCCTTTTCTGTAACGTTGTTTTGGTAGATCGCCCATATGGAGAGGGCACCATACCAGCCATATAAGAAGGGGCTGGTGGATGAAAACACTATTTTTAGTGGTAACTAATGACTTGAGAGTTACTGGCCTCACAGCAGATATGACAAGGTACCAGGATGTGTATGAAAGCTGTGAAAAACCATTTGATGTCATACCCATCAACCAGTAAACAAACAACGTAAATGGATAGAGAGTTTTACTCCAGACTGTACTATTATTCCATACTGTATTATTATTCCAGTCTGTAGTATTAGTAGTAGTATTTTTTATATAGTATTTTTTATGATAGTATAATTATATTGAATGTATACTGTTTTTTTTTTAATTTTTTTTATATATGTATTAGTTTAGATAGTGTTAGGTAATTAGTTTCTTGTCAGCTTAAGAAGTACTATGTTGATATTCTGACAATAAACCGTTATTATTATTATGTAAATGTAATGCTTTAGCTCTGGCTGATGTTATACTGACACTATGCCAAAGAATTGAGCCATAGCCAATGGCCAAAGGTTCTTTGGATCATTTCTTCTCCTTCAGCTTTCCAACAGCTTCCTTAAAATTCTTGCTGTGCCTAAAAAGGCTGTTTTCTACAGCAATTCCATTCTGATGGTAATCCCTAGCTTCTCAAGCCATGCATCAAACCTTTATTATTATTATTATTATTATTATTATTAAATTATTATTATTATTATTATTATTATTATTATGTACAACTCCAGACTAGAAGATTATCAGAAATGAAAATTACTATATAGCTCAATCAACTCTGATTTTTAACGTACATTCCCTGTGGTGATGATTAAACATTTCTACTTCGAGTTGATTAAACCAATTGCTTACATCTGCTCACATATCAACAATATCCTTGATAGTCTTTTGTTTTATAGCAATTAACCCTGGGTGTCAAAAGCCACTCATCAGAATATCTTAGTTTTGTCTTTTTTAAGATTGTGAAATTGAGTTTCTGTACTTTTCTTTACCTTAAACATGTCAAAAAATCTTTGCTTTTCTATTCATTGAATTTCATTAGAATGCACAGAACATTGCTTCGTGAGGAGTTGGATGATGAGGAAGCCAAGAACCTTGGAATTGTTACGAAGAAAGAAGAAATAGGTAAAACTTAAACAACTTGACCAAATAATAATTATTATAGTTCGAAAGTGTAGGTATTCTGTAAGAATTGATTAATAATTAATAGCCATTTATTGGAGCTTGTTCCAAAAATTGTGCAAACATCAAAGTAATCTAAGATCTCAAAGATCAAACTTTAGTTATACTCTGAAGTCCAAAAACTATTTTGAAGTAGCTGAAAATATCCAAAAAAGATTTTGGCAAAATATTCTGCAAGCATTTAAAAAGCATGTGAATGACTTTTTTTCAAAGGCTCTTTGAGCTAACTCATTCATACTTTAGAAGTTTTGATGGTCTTTAGTCGTTACTGTTAGCAGTTGTTTTGCTAATTAGCATGGTCTTATGGACTCAGTGTTAACAGTACAATATATTTACTTACTTCTTCTCTTCAGCTGATACAAGGCTGGACCCATTGTCTGTTTCTAGCAGGTCTTAGGTACTGTAAGTCATGCTTGGTAAACTGGGCATCTCTGTATTAAATATTGATTCAGAGTTTGTTGATGTTACTTCTGTCTACCTGCTATGATACCTGTTATCTTTACCATTGGGGTTCTGCATTCATTTACAACATCTTGACACCCATGATACTTGTAGCACTTTCTTTTGCATCTTTGTTTATTCCCACTTTACCTTAAACTTCAACCTTTCTTTCAATTGTTTGATTCTTGGTGGCCTTAATGAGAAAGATTAGTCACCCTCTACCTGAGGATCAGTTATACCACTATTCGTTTTCATTGTAGGATGACCTGTCAAATGGTAGCTCATTTCTGACAGGCATATACTGCAAACTCTTTGAGAGCATTTCTTAAGTTTTTCCTTAGTGTTTGGAGTACACTGCCTTTGGCTGATGCTTTCTCTTGTTTACTCACTGCATTCAGAACAGCTTGCAAAGTAGTATCACACACATACTAATTACCACACTTCAGGGTTCAATGTATTGTTCAGAAAGTATTCCCATTTTTGTAGACTGTTTTAGACCATGTGCACGATGTTGCTACTCATAGCGGTTGTATCACGTTGTCACTTCAATTTATTTCTTAAAGCAAAGAAACAGATTTGCAATTTGAAACTAAAACCTTTATATAGAGTTTATCTATCATATGTGATGTAAATAAATGCAATTTTGAATCGTAGCGAGAGAAATTCACAATAAAATATGCTCAAAACAGTGAAATCTAGGACACTGTGCGTTACAAACGTATCAACTTGACCACAGTAATCTTGAACAGAATCGTCTATGATAGCCCGAAAAACTTAAAAATTGCAGTAGGAATTCGACAAGGTATTTAAAACAACCATCTGAAATTTTACAGACATTGGTTAAATAAAACCCGAAAAATTGACTGGCGAGTGTACTCGTAATTACTTTTCCTCAGATCCGAGCACTGTTGTTTTTGGATATTACTATGCACTTTCATGTTGCCTTTGATGATGAACATACCTTCACAAAAAATCAACACAAAGAATACTCTTGTTCTTGGCTGCTTTTGTCATTCGGGAATTCATTTTAAGGAAGAAAAATAAGAATCACTCAAAATGAAGATGTTTTCCTTGCTGCCATACTTCTCCGTGTCACTGCACGCTTGCGGTTTCTGTCTGTACACAAATTTCTGTGTCAAGACTCGTAGGTTTGAAACATAATCAGCGTGCCATCGCACCCTCGGATCACTGGCGACATAAGCAATGTAATACTTATTGTGAAGAAACAAGTTGTTAACAATGACACTTGAGCTTTTAAAAAAACAGATTAGTTTCGGCAATTGCTTGTTACGCAACATGTCTTCGACTTCTGAGAGGTCCCATCCGCCTCCAACAGTTCTTTTATACGTGTGTGGTTTTATTACTCGTGTGTGAAAGCTCTTATCCTGGTCTTGTAGAATTGAACTCCTGTGTGTTCCCTTATAATAAAGGTTTGTCCTGTGATTCATTTATAAGTCTTGTCATTTGATCACATGCAACAGCTGATTTTACACACTTTGTTGCCATATGCTTATGAATATATTGCACTGACACTGACCGTAGCTGAGCAATTTTTTTCGTGATTTTCGATTCTGCATGCAATGTGCAAAATAAAAGTTTCTCACCTGCAATCATCCTCGCTTATGTTCTTAGCATGGTCTTAAAATTGGGGCGTTTTTCATCCCTATGTTCATATAAAAACGTTATATAAAATGTTGTATGGAACCCGCTTGTTATGGTGCCTAATTGCGTGTTGTTGGCAAAGCGTACTTTAATAAAATGATTGAGAAGTAAGAAAGTATCTGAAAATATTCATAAGCCGCTCTTTGAACTTGGATTTTAGCATTTAATCTTTTGAATTATGAAAAGATTCTGAACGTATTGAATAAGGAAATGTTTACTGAAACTATCTTTCAAAAGTTGATACATTTCTGTGCTGGGTTGTTCAAAGGTGGGTTAAGCAAAATTACAGCAGCAAATGCTTCTCATGGAAAATATAACAGTCTTTAGAAATATTGCTCAAATTTCTAAGGAATAAACTTTATATTTGCCAATTTACAGCTCAAATCTGTCTCTATAAGATTGAAAATAAAACCATAGGTTGATGATTTAACCCTGGGTTAGCGCTAAGCGGCTTTTAAACATTGGACCCTGGTTTACAATTAAACAAAAGTTAACAAACAACTTTTAAAATGAAAATAGGACAACTTATTTTCTATTAAGGTTACTTTTCTTTAACCACAAACTAACAATATAGTCAGGAAGATACAGTACAAGTTATCTTGAAAACAAACGTGAAAATAAAAGCTCATTACATAAAGCTTAAACACGTATGACCGCAATGCTTGTGCTATTTGTGCCAACACTATTCAATGCAAGATAATTGTTTAACATTCTTGCACGTGCTGACAGTTAGAGACGTGCGTATATATCGACCCAAAGCTGAGAAAACGAACCGTACATGTTGTACAGTAGCAGGTTTATCAATATACAATTGAATATACCAATGCAAATACTGGCACGTCTTGATTATGTCCGTTTGAGGTAAAATGTCCCTGCAGCGGTGTAATTTGCATTACTGATGTTACTTCCGAGTGCAAACACGCGTAAAATATCTTTTTCATTATTTGTTTTCAATCGGCTTATTTCTTTGTTGTTGACAAGTTTGTGTCAATATCAGCACCAAAACGGAAGGAGTGACATCAAAAACTTCATTTTTAAACCACGAACAATATTCCACGGAATGTGTACTTGGTATTAAAGTATGCTGTTAGACTTTTTTAGCTGTTGGTGTGAACAATTGAATGAAATTCACAAAAGATCTTAATTAGTTAATCCAGCCTTTAAAGAATTGATAAGTAGCCAACCCAAAATCAACTCCTTTTGATCTCAAGTACCGGAAATTGTTTACTAACCACAACATGTTCTGCCTCTTAAACACGAGTTGAAGAAGAAGATTGGAAATGCTAAAGTAATATCAGGATTAATACCGAAATTGGAAGGATATCTTATATATAGACCAGGTTGAGAGGAATTGTTCTACGTTTCAATGTACGTGAGGAGAATTGTGAAAACTAATTTTAGGCGTTTAAGCCGATGACAATTAGCCAAGTCAAAATCAACTCCTTTTGATCTCAAGTACCGGAAATTGTTTACTAACCACAATATGTTCTTCCACTTAAACACGAGTTGAAGAAGAAGACTGAAAACTTTAAAGTAAAATCAGGATTAATACCGAAATTGGAAGGGTTTCTTATATTTAGACGGGGCTAAGAGAAATTGTTCAACGTTTCAAAGTACGTGAGAAGAATTGTGAAAACTAATTTTAGGTGTTTAAGCTGATGTAAATTATCAGTTTGCATGTGTTTTTGGCATGATTGGATTTTAATCTTCAGGTTGTTTTAAACTTGTACATGAAAACAAGATCGTTACTGCCAATTTGCCGAAGGCAATTAAGGTGTTAGAACGTTCAAAAACCGTGATACTATGACTATGTGGAATGCATTGACGAAGAAAACAGGATGACTTTCTGTAGTAGAATTGCAGAAAAAGCATTGATTTTTATATATGAGATTGTAACAAACCTGTCATTTCGGTTTCATTAACAAGTTTTATAAATCGACAATTAAAGCGGTTTTGTAAATTATATTAATCTGGAATAACGGCTTGCACCAATTACTTTCAATACAGATCATAATCTTTGGACGTGACTTATCGTAAATGAAAAAGAAAACCGCAAAATCTTCGGTTATTGAGACGATTGATAAACCTTTTTAAAAGGCTTTAAAATAATCAATAATAGAATAATGTTCTCGTATATCTTTTATATTGAATAACATTTTTTATCGATACATTGACCAAACTTTAACACTTATCTCATCCCGTCACGTATTCAGAGGCTAGTCTACATTTTTATTCTCTTAAGTTAGCCAATGACTTTTATCAGTTTCTTTTAGTTGGTTAAATCCTATAGGCTCAATAACCGAACCCTGACATTTGTACTAAAGTTCAGTATTGCACAGCAATTCCTTTTGGTATATTTTTGAGACAAAAAATTATCCTTTACTCCGTGTCAAAATATTTCTTCATCCAATTTGCTTGGTACTTGAAAAGGTTTATTCGTACATGACAAATTATCTTGAAAGACGACCATTAGTTTTCTTGCGTAATTTTTTCTCGCTTATTATGTTTTGCTCAGTATCAATTATCTTTACATAATACTTTCAAGCAAATCTTCTTTTTGATTCGGAAACTTTCTCTGTTAAGCCCCAATCTCGGACCTAAATAAATATTGTCATTTTAATTATTCTGAACAAGTTTACTCGAACAAATATACTCCCAGTCAAAATTAGCTATTATAGCAATTCTTGATCATTCAGAATTTCAATCGCGATAGCATTTCGAACCCATAACTTTGTGTATTCACGTGGGACAGTATTCCTATGCCAATTCAGCCATAACTATAAGAGTAGAACACTTGAAAGTTGTGTAGAAAAATAAGCAGTAACAAAAACTCAGTAGCAGCAATCATATTGATTATAGTAACTGCACGTACACTCTTCCTTTTGTAAGAATCCAGTTTATACCGAAGCCCGTAACCCGCCGTTATAGAAGGGTTATGACTTATGGGCTCCTGATTTATACCAATCACGAGGATCAGATTTCGGAAATTTTAAGACTTAAGAATTTTTAAGAATTTTACTGAGGCTCAATGACTCGACACGCACAAAAATTCTTCTACATTTTTCGTTTTTATGACTATGGTACTACCCCTTTCTTTAAAGCTAGTTTCTATGGAAACCTTAAATGTGTTTTGATCGACCAAAAGTGACTAAAAATACTTTTAATTACTATTTTTCTTTCGTTCTTCTGCCTGCAGAACATATTTCTCTTGCATTGAAAGGACCTACTTCAGCCTCCTCGATATAGTGAAGTTTGAAATAATACCATTTTACATGCACCGCTAGTTTCATTGGCATTGCTTCAACAAAATGAGGACCTATTTTGAAACAATTTTATTTAAGAATTATTTAAGACTTAAAATGTCAGAGTTTTTAGTAGAAATCAGGCTCGGGGAACTGAAGTACGATTCTCATAAAAGGAGAAGTGTGTTGTTAGCGATTACTAGATTTGTTACAATTGAATACTTCGTAATAAGGCAGTGGTAATTAACAGTACTTTGTATTAGGTCACTCTATTAGTGGATTATTGCAAATCCTGTTTTCTGGTTGCTTGCTCTATTGTTTCACTCTACTATTAGACTATTGCAAATTCTGCTTTCTGATTGGTTGCTCTATGAGGGGTTTACTTTAAACTATACCACTCTACTACAGTGGAATAATCCTGTTTTCTGATTGGTTGCTAGGGTCAGTTTCCTTTCAATTGTCCTTTAGAAGCGAAAAGTGCGTGGTTTTTTATCCAAATTCACAAATTTTTCAGAATGAATTTCGTAACTTAGTTGATTTCAGTACCATTTTCATTGACTTGCTTAGTGGTGCTTCGACAGTTTGTGGATTCCAATTAAATTGCCCACTGGGCCTCTAGTAGAAGAAAGAGAAGAAGTAATAGTAGTAGTAGTAGTAATAGTAGTAGTAGTAGTAGTAGTAGTAGTAGTAGTAGTAATAGTAGTAGTAGTAGTAGTA
>JAOBBB020369140.1:0-10074 GCA_025331005.2 Zoanthus gigantus
GGTTAGTTTTAATTCAATACTTGTAATTTTGTTAAAGCTTTATGATCTGACAGCTGGCCATTTTTTTTTCAAAATAAAGTAATACATTTATAAGCAAAGTGGGTATTAAAACTTTGCTTTATATTTTTCTTCATAAGAAAAATTCATTAATACTAAAAATTCATCTCTTAAAGTGCATAGATGTCTTTCTGCGCTGGTGCTCTATTTTACATAAAACAAGAAATATCTTGTATTCAAAATATCCACCAAAGTATTCGTTCTCTCTCATTTTATAACATTAGTAAGCATTATAGTGTAAAATTGAGTTTGTTTTCATGGGATGTTTTACTAAGTTTATTAAAACTTCCTTTATTGCAGTAGATATATACAAAATAATTTTTCAGGTAATCATCAAGATTGATGAAGACAAGAGTTTCTGGTCTTGATTTAAAATCGGCAAAACACGGTTTGGTGAAAAACAAAAGGGTTTCCTTTACTTATTGACCAATCCCTAAAGAAAAACTAACAATACCTAGTTCAGGAGGGTACCTCAAAAACTTTAAGATTTCATTCCCATTTTGGGAGAAATACTGCTTTTCTGTTGTGTCCACTGAAATAACATGGCTATATACTAGCAAGTTATTATTAACTTCAGTTGCACTTTATTGATGTTTTGGTTGATGTTTGGAAAGTTTAGTGCCTCTAAAGTTGTATATACAATACTTCTGATGAAACACTGAAAGAACATGTCTCAGTTCAACAAACTGCATTTTATTAACACATTTTAAACAATTTGGTAAAGTCTAAATTTGTTACTATTGAAATTTCAATTTTGTTGTTTTGAATGTTTTTCAAAAGCAATACAGATCAAGTCTAAATGGGAGATAGCAACTGAGCAATAGGAATACATGGGATAACAACTTCATCCATTCATGGTGTATGTTTCAGCTCATCCTAATTCTTAGTTTGGAGTAATGTTTTTCCATTTGAAGATATGAAAGGACAATTTGAAATCTTGCTTAATGTATGCACCCCTAGTGACTATAGAAGCAAGATTATCTTCAATAGAAGGTAGATATTGATTATGCTATTAACTTTGAGAGTATGCAGTTAGGACTGCAAAGATTTATACAAGAAAAAGTTAAAGAATTACTCTTACTACTAATCAAATTTGATTATTTTGACCTCCAGATTTCTTAAAATACCGTCCAAGATTATTACTGGAAAGTTGTGCAGAGTTAAAGTGTTATACAATTTAGTACAGTATAGGTAATTCTACAAAAAAAAATTCATGTTGCTGGTGAACCCATTGCAATCTTTCAGGCTGTTAAGTTGAGTTTGAAAACATAAAAAGGATTTATTATAATTTATTGTATAGTGCCCATGGCCATGTGTGAGGTTAAGACCAAAACATTTGAATTATATACAGTTTTTTCAGCATATTAAATGTTATTTTTATTGGAGAACTACAAGTATTGAGTGCCTGCAGCTGTTTGGAATAAAATACTTTTCCCTAACAAGCAATCAACTTCAACTGATTGCCTAAAAGCTATATAGTCGTTATTTTTCATGCAGTGTGTTTCAAAATGAAAAGATTATATTTAACTCAGGCAAGCCCACAGCTTTAGTGCCATTTATAGAAAGTAATGAAATAATGTATGATAAAGTTGGCAGTACGTTTGCATTTTGTAGACATCTTTAATCCTTGGACTACTCAGGTATTGGGGGATTACAAATGACACTTGAAAATAGCATTGTTTAAATTTAAACGGAATATGAATACATGCTTTTGAAATTTGGACAAGTCTAAACTGACGAAAATCCAAGTTAGCTGACAACTTTGCTGTTCTATTAAAAAAAAGTTTTAATGATTACAGAACATTTACATTGTAAATCTAAAATATGAGCCACTGGGGAGTGTTGTATATTGCTGGGTGTAAGCTAATCAATTTCAGCCAGTAAGAACTATTCTCTCTGATGCAAGACTGACAAGTATTGTGGGAAAAAGCTTAAAGATCCAAGGGTTAAGCAAATGTTGATATGCAAGGATACTTTCAAAAACTTCATTTTTACAAAGTCATTACTCCAATATTTAAAACTGATGGTGGGTAGGTGTGAGGAAGTTTTTTGGGCTTGAATTGCAAGAGAGTGTGCCTAGTATCATATTCTGCTTGATATATTTTTGATTGCACAAGTGTACATGTACATGTACTATATTCCCAGTCCTGATACTGGCCCTAGTTGTTTTCTGGTTTTAAAAATCCTGGCTTTCATCATATTTTGGGGAGAGGGGTTGTGGCTCCTTCCTTGTAATCAATATATTATGGTCAAATAGTTTTTCTTGGGCAGTGTTAAAAATGGTTTCATTGTTACCTGCACCACCAATTTTGTTTAAGTATGTCCCTTGGGCACCTCCCCCACAACATTTAATGGCCCACTCTTTAACTACTGAATAACACGTAGCTGATATAATTCTGAATTAAGCAAGTGTCCCTTAAAGTTACATGGATTTTTTACTGAAGTTTTTGAAACTTTAATGTATTTTTAATCTTAAACCGATGTTATTTTTAGTCAGAAATCAGTTCCCTTTATTTTATTGCATGTTGAAAATGCTTCAGAAGTGTCCACCGGCCGCGTGGCGAAAACATAATTTGACTTCCACTTGTAACGTCACACTGTTTGCAAATTTTTTCTACGGAAAAGCAAAATATAGTGATTTAGAGTAAAACAAAGAATGTTGTGGAAGAAATTTGTGGCTACAGTGCCAAATAAACACAGTTGTCAATGCACAAGCTGTACTGATGGCATAGGAATGCATCAGTTTCCTAATGATCCAGTTGTGAGAGCGAAATGGGTTAAATTCGTTCGAAAACATCAAGCTCATTTTAAAGTCAAAGCAATCAAGCAAGCATTGAAGTGTGGTGCATTACTATGTTACTTTATTTACTTTAGTTTCACCATTGCATGCCATATTAACTGAGTAGTTATGTGTTTAAGTTGCAAACAATGTGATGTCATATCTGGCCCTATCTAGAACTCGGACCCTGGACACATTTTACTCAAAAACTGTGTTTTTGAGACGCAAAAAAATATGGTTAATTTTTTTTTGAGAACTTAAAACATTAAATTAGTCTAATTACAAGTACTAAATATAAGAAAACACCAAGAAAAAAAATCAATGTCATTTATACACTTTAAAGATCAAGCTTATAGATTCAAGACACACCATGCCCCTCTTTCTCCTTCCACAATTTATGTGAAAGGGCAACTCTTATGGCTCCTGCAAGACGAGAGGTGTCCTTTATCTTGCTACAATTCCTCATTTGCAGGAGTTCTCTAGCTTTCTCTCTGTCCCATCTCTGGTGTGTGGCTGGGTTATCAGTTAAATCAAGCTGAGGGGGGAGACCGTCACCAGCACTGATACAAAGATTATTAAGAGCAACACATGCCAAAGTAATTCGCTTTACAGCATCTGGATGACATGCTAGCTTCCTGTACAGCACCCGCCACCTGCTCTTCAATTGCCCAAATCCCCGTTCAGTTACCATTCTTGCCCTGCTAAGGCGATAGTTGAAATTTCTCTCTTCTGGGCTAAGGACAGCATGTGAGTATGGCTTCATAAGCCATGTCCTAAATGGGAAGGCCGAATCCCCTCAAATCATTGGGTAGACATCAGTATTTTCAAATTTCTTAGCAATCGAAGGTATGTTATTCTCAGTGATATCTTGCCATAATTTGGTAGACTGAAAAATTACAGAATCATGAGAATTTCTGGGAAGCCAACACTTGCCCAGATGAAACGATCCTTGGCATCAACAATGGCCATCATAACTACTGAGAAAAAATTCTTGAAGTTATGATACTCCTTACAAGCATGTAAACCTCCTGGAGGGCACTGAATAGGAATGTGGCAGCCATCCACAGCACCCCAACAACAGGGGAATTGCCACATGTTTTCCATGTCGACCATTGCTTCAATGAACTCCTGTTCATTTGCTGGGAAATGCTTTTGGACTGATTCCTTCCACAAGTTCTTTATTATTGCATCACAAACTTCCTCAACAACACGGTGGACTGTTGCTACCCCTCGTCCAAATAATTCTGCAATAGTGTACAAATAATCCCCCCTGCCAAGTCTGTACAAGCAAATTGCCAATCTGCATTCGGGAGATATTGGCAACTCTGTCACAACTTCCTTCAGAATGTCGTGGCGAATGTTTTGCAATATTTATTCAAATGTTCTTCGTGAAACCCGAAATGTTTTCTTGAACCTAGAGTCGTTGTACGTTTTCCAGGCCATTTCCCAAAACCCCATATTTCTACGATAGCGGTGACAACTGCGAGTGCGAGAACTTTCAACTGTTTCGTAGCATTGGATCAAAAAAGAAAGTATCAAAGAACCTCTCAAAAGGAACCGCTTCTTCTGAACTACTAATGCTACTATTCGCTGACGTAAATTTCTTCTTTTTGTTCTTTTCATTGTTATCAGTAACAACAACAACTTGACGGTCGCCATATTGTTTTAGACTATTTTTTGCTGACGTAAACACTCCGGGCGCATAATCTGATTTGAATTTAACTCGTCGTATAAATCGCCGACAAATTCACGTCGTCTAACAGTCGACATTAATTTCTATTAAAATCGTCGCATTTAAATGCGACGTATAAACTAGGCCTAAGACACTAATGCAAAGTAGTTTACTTTAGTGAAAGAAAATGTTTTTTTATATTCAAGTTAAATTTAACAAACTAAAATTCAAAGTTATTTACTAGGCTTTTGCCATTTGACATTTATTTAATTTTTATTTTCGACTCTTAAACAAGATCAGGGCAAAGAAAAAAACAATGGAATTCTATGTATACATATATTATATATCTTATTACGCATTATATTATTTTGCTGTGGCAAGGTTTGTACTCAACGATGGAGGAATGTATTGGATTAGGAGCCAGGGCAGGGTTTTCAATTATAAGGCTCTACGTATGTTGCCAAATTTGAAGAATAGCTTGATAGCAGTCAACTCTTGCCAAAGGCATGGAAAGAACTATGTAAGGCTGCGGAGTCTGTTAGATTCATTACTCCCAAAAAATGTTTAGAACCTTATAAGAATGAATTTTTCTACATTCTGGAGCAAGTAAGATATTTTCACTAAACGTAAGCTTTAATGTTGACTTTTTCACATCACAATTTATTACACACACTTGCAAATTCCTGTCAAAAGACCAATAGAAAAGGATATTATATAGAACTCAGGGCTCCACACCAGCAAACAAATTTAGTATTTCCTGGCCAGTAAGAGAAAAAATTAACCATAATAAGCCAGCCATAGCAAGTTACTGTAGTCGCCACATATTGTTGGTGTTTTTTATTTACAGGAATTTCTTTTTCAAGAATTAAATTTTGGGATTAATGGAATAAAACTAAATATAAAATGTCACCAAAAGTTTTAAAACTGGATAAAATGGCAGTAAATATCAAATCAGAAGGCTCCTTGTGAGCGACCTCACTCATTAAGTCATTTACTATTTTCAGTTAAAATGCGATGTTAAGGTTTTATTTTTAAAATTTTCCTTTTAGCCTGTGTACTAAATCACTTTTTTCCTAGGATGCTGAAGTTCCAGGGATACATAAATGTTTCCTAGCTCGTAAATCGAATCTGATTTTTCTTAATTACTCGCACACGTACGCAACGAGTATAGGAATGGGCTTTGTTTATTTTTTTTTTTGTTTTCTTTTTTTTGTGTCACAATTTACACGGCTTCTTCAAAGAGTGATGCTGCTCAAGGTTTATATAAACGAAGCCGGAATTGCTTGGTTACGCATGTGGGATTTTATTTTTCCGTTCGTAATTTTAAAATTATAAATTTGTATTTATTCATATTTACAAAATGGCTAGTACAATTAAGAGACGATGCCGGTAAATATCAAAAATGGCCCGTCAGTTTTAAAATTTCAAAAATCTTAATATTTTGCCCAAATTACCTCTATAGTAAGGAATTTTCAAAAATATTATTCATAGCTTCCACAGCGCTTTAGATTTTCCGAAATCGAACAAAATTTAAAAATCATACATTTTCTCTAAGCTCGTGCAAAACAGTGATTGAGAAGAAATACATGAGCCCAGGATGTATTCAAAAGCATGTGTTGGCCTTTCAAAATCACAACACATTTTAAAAGAATGTGCTAATATTACAATATTATTGTTCCTTTAATGCAGCCAACTTACAACGCAAAGGCCTAAAATAGTCTATTTTTAACATCGTCAAAAGCCCTCTGGTACATTAAACTAAGAGAAAATAATATTTTTGCCGTAAACCCTGTTTCTTCATTAATAACATGTGAAAATATTTTTGCCAGCCCGTGAAAGGTATCCCGTTGAGAGACTGAAACGTGAAGTTAGGTTTCGACACTTTCGCTATTAAAATACAAGCCTCTACATTCACCTTACTAAGCAAAATACTGCCATATTCTTGCATTATATAAAGAGAAATCTTTGTTTTCATTTGCAAAGGTGAACAAAGAGGTAGTTTTGTTAGATACTATAGCTTTAAAGTAAATTATTACATACAAACAGTGAAAACAAAAAGTAGCAACTCCGAAAGCCGCCATAATTTATAACATCTCAGGTTACGAAACTAATGCTCTTGTAGTTGTAGTCAGTTGTATGATTCAAGTTGATAGATAAATGTTTCACATTCTTTTTTTTTACTTTCATCATGTTAGAATTATAAGAAATAGAAACTTTTTTCAAAGAATTTTAAGTTTTGTTACCTGCTTCACGTATTCTCAAGAGACATCTATCTTCACTTCAGCCCGCCAATGCATAAAATCGATGAAGACAAATGGGACAGTTCGAAATATATTTAACGATAGTCTTTTTTTAAACATCCAATAAAGTGTTGCTTCGCCATAAACTTGAACATCTGAATTATTTTTTAGTGGAAATCTGCTTTAAATCATAATGGAGAAAACCCTCTCAACGCAGCAATTAGTGAACAGTATCTTTCAATGTGTCAAAAAATTGAGATAAGTTGCGACACCACATAAATATACAACTCCAATTAATTCTCATTGTATTTTTATCAGTTTGAAATAATGATTCTGTTTCTCCCATTGCGAAGCTAGTATTATGTAGTTCAACAAAATAATAGACAGATGTAAAATACTTCGCCTTCTCGTTTTTTCAGGAAGCACAGACAAAGTCAACCGTTACCACGGGGGGAAGGGTAGAGGCAGTTAAATCCCAAGCGAAATGTACGAAAACAAAAAAAATGATATTTTTTTCCATCGCTAACTTCGGAAAGGTGCGAGCTGCACAGGTTTCCAAAAAAAAGTGTCAGAAATGGCTTAAAAATTTACATACTTATCAACTGGTATACGATCAGCGTAGTTCAGCCCAGATCTGATGTTAAAATTCCTGTAAAGCTCAAAATCTTCCACAGTTGAATTTACATTTCAATAATTTATTTCCATTACAATCAAAATAGTGCTTGGGATTGGAAACGTATTTGATAAAGTAAGGCACGTTGCAACTATTCGGCGTTAGTTGGAGGTTTGCGTGGTGGTAGCTCGTAAAACCCAAACCGTAGAGAATGCGTGAACACACACAGCATTAAGAAACACCTAATGCAGTAACAAGTTAGTGATGATACTAAGGGGCCGTTTACATGAACCCGGGTTGGCTGCCAACTTGGGTCCGGTCGACAGCCCAGGTCCACCCTTCGCCAGTCACATACCTGTAACTCTTTCATGAACCCATTCTCTGACCTGGGGCAACCCTTCTTGCTTTATCCAATTATTGCAGATTTGCAAGGTTATGGTTAGCTTTCCGTTCCGATTTCTGATGCCGATGGGGTTTTCAAATCATTGTTGAAAAGAAGCCAAAATGCTCATGACAGGACTAGAGAAACTTCAGAAGAGCCTCCACAAAAATCACCCGGTGATTGGATATCCAACACCGGTCTATATGCATTTCCTCAGGAGGGCTGCGTGCGAGTGTTTCAAAGGCTATTAAACCTTGAACGCCACCTTTCTGCTGAATCTTGCACGCTAGAACCCGAAAGGTACACATTGCTTGATTTAACCAAAAGCGGGATGCTTCCTTCCTCCAGCAAGGCGTGGATACGATGCCAACAGTACAAACACCTTTTATGCAGTTCCAACAAACCAGAACCAAGACCATGCTGCAAAAAAGGCTGGGATCTGATAATTGTCAGGAAGTCTTACAAGTTTAATATAGCACAGACAGATTATTTGCAGGCCAAACTTAAGATTGACCAGACGACTGATAGACAATTGGACCCAGATATTGCGGCAAAAGAGATGTGGCGTGTGCCAGATGGAACAAGGCTGTTTAGTGCAGCTGAGTTTCTTTCCCCCCAGAAACTTTCATCTCATTTTTCACGTCTTGCAACAAAGGCGCATTAGCAACAAGTTCAGGTGGGGCGTGAAGATGTCGATGCGGAAGAAGACACAAGACTAACATCATTGCAGCAAAAAAAAAACGTTCTCTCGTGGCTATATCTCGAGCATCCTATTGTGGTCGACCAATTTAATTTACGTCATATGATAATGAACGACCAGCTTGACACATTAAAGCTGGGGCTATTGCAATTTCTGTTCAAGTCGCCGAGCTACAGGTAGCAACACCAACAATCAGAAGAAAAACTCCTTATATCGCACCTCTGCAAGAGCTTTTAAATAGTTGCTCCTGCCTTAAAAAGCAAATTATTTGGGATTAAGGAAGTCAAGCTGTGAGTCGTTGAGTCGTGTTGTTGTGCTGCACTTTGTCAAGGTATTTAGGTCAAATCAAATTAGACTCTCTTTAATTTTTCCCCTATCGGTACTCAATTATTGTACCAGCCGCAATTTTAAACGTTTATCAGCTAGATCAGCTGATTCTTTCAATTTGAAAAAAAGTGTGCTGCATTCGCAACTTGTCAGCACTCTATACAGCTCCCTATTGTTTATCATCATGCAGGATAACTTAAAAAGTGAAAAAGTTTCTAATGAAAGTTAGTAAAAAGTTAAGCAATGGTAAGTTTTGCAAACTCTTTTTCACAGTATTTTTTAAGAAAACTTTTGTATAATTAAGTTAAATATCAAGACACCACCATAGTGCCAGTGTATTACTGATTTTCCGCTGATTAGACTTTGTGGAACTTCTCGAGGTGCATGTTTTATTAGAGCTCTCGCTCTGTGAGTCAAACTATTTTTAAAAAATTTCATATGTGAATATATTAGTACTTTTTAGATTGAAATCAGAATCACGATTTCATTTAATAGAATGTTTTTTGAAAACAATGCAACCGAACAAGCTTCTCATTAGAAATAAAAGAACATCAAAATTTACAATAAAATTTACACAATGTGAACTATATTAAGACCTAAAACAGTACTTAGAATTTTACGAAAATTACATGCGAACAGACTACTTTAAATAAATATCTGAAGTGCCATTTATATATTGTTCTTTCGATCAATCGATGTTCAATAAAACCTGTACGTTAACCTTTGTTTACATAATTTCAGTCCGGTTATGTTTTTGAGTTTTTGAACTTTATTCACTCATCCAGCACTCTTTTAAGACTTAATAGTAGTGATATCAAGGGATTCATGAGCATTTTCGCGGAATTTTTGGTTGCCATGGCAACCGATTAGCTGATCGATCAGCTGTTGGCGGGAAAATGACGTCATCCATCAGCTGAGGGAGCGGGAACGGGAAAAAGCGTTGCCCTAGCAACGTGTGACGTCATCCCGGGGAAAATGACGTCATCATGAGAAAAAAACGAATAAATAGCGGGGGTGGAGAGAGAAAAAAAATTATTTTTAAGAAATTTTTGAGGGATGGAGAACGAAGAGTACGAGGATCTGTTAGGGTATTGCCGTGCCTGGAAGATTGAAAACAGGGACCAGTTTTGGCAGAAATGGATAGGGCATCCCCAAGAACGAGACCGATTAGCCATTTTTGGAGAATTAGCGGGTTATCACTATCCGCCCTGATCCTGAACGTCTTCAACCACTACTCGAACTTCCTGTACCTCATGACACGAAATCTCTAAACAGATGTTTAGGACTTTTTTCATACTATTCAC
>JAOBBB020369162.1:0-10072 GCA_025331005.2 Zoanthus gigantus
AGTCACTTTGATATTGCTCGCGACGTTTCGACTGCTACTGCTAGTCTTCTTCAGGCGATGGGGTCGACTGGTTTGGTGCAGCATTATGTATGGCGTATATATGTACCAATATGTATACAAACCACCGCCATACATAATGCTGTACCAAATCAGTCAACCCCATCGCCTGAAGAAGACTAGCAGTAGCAGTCGAAACGTCACGAGCAGTATCAAAGTGACTTATCGTGAGACAAAAGAAAAAATAGTTAATTTATTAACTAACAGCCACGATGAATAAAAATTTATTTCATCACTATTACTGCTACTAAATGCTACATTTAAAAGTTACATAGTAGTATTAAGATAAGAATCTCGAGGTTTCAATTGTGTATCAGAAAAATATATAACAGTCTTACATTAGGGATTTTGGGTCTCACTTTGGCGTACCGTAAAAGTGTAAGTGGTACATACCGCTGGTACATTACAAAGTAGAGATTTCATTTGGTGTCACGTAAAAGTGTAAGCGGTACATAACGGTGTTACATTAAAGGGTAGGGGATCCATTTTGGTGCCACATACAAGTGTAAGGGGTACATAACGATGTTACATTAAGAGGTAGGGATTCTCTTTTGGTGTTCATAAAAGTGTAGGACCTACCCTCTATTGTAACACCGTTATGAACTTGTTACATTCTGGTGCCACATAAAAGTGTAGAAGGTACATAACGGTGTTACATCAGGGGATAGGGGTTCCGTTTTGATGTCACATAGGAGGTACATAACGGAGTTACATTAGAAGGTAAAGGTTTCATTCTGGAGTCACGTAAAGTGTAGGGTTACCATATTCTACATACATTTAAAGAAATGTTTTTTATTAAATTTGTTCAATGGTTTTATTGAATTTTTACTGAGGTGAAAAAATATCAATTTTCTGAGCAACAACTTGGTAGCCCAGTGCGAATAAATCTAAGCTAAACCACGTACATTTTGCATTTTGGTAGTGGAAATTTTAAGCTTAAATAGAATATAGAATTAGCCTTAATGTAACTAATCGAGTCTGCTCAAGGTTTTTTTTGTGTTCATTGTACTTTTCTTTTTAAATCCATTTGACGTTTTCTCTTGTATTTTAGAGAAATATTTGCTCTATAAATAAATTCATGTTTTTTTAAAAACATTTAATTTGCTCATGATAAGTAATGTTGGGTTTAATATTTGATAAAGATATACGCAGATGAAACTCAAAGGCGGTTATTCGTCGTCTTAACAAAGGTGCAAGTCTTGCCATGTTTACCCATCTCTGAAAACGGATAATAAAAATTATTAAATTGAATGTAAAAAGCCCCTTTCAATTTAAAACGCCGGCCTCTTGAATAGCGCGTAAACCGAAACCGCCAAAACGCATAAATTGAGGAGTATTGCTATTGTATAATTGATTGTTTGATGCGCTTCATTCAAATTTTGCAGAAGAACAAAGATTCCATACTTCAACCCAGACCGACTATCATACGGGCCCACAAAGGATTACACCGCAACTAACAAAAACAGTCCCCGAGCCACCTAACCAGCATAAAGGAATAATCCCTAAATCTGCGGTCATCTCCGATCAGAGAAGTAAACTGTGTCATGTTTGCCATAAACTTTTTTTGTGACTTGTTGTCTGTTTAATTTTTTTAAAGTCTCTTTTTTTGTTTCACCTTCAACTGAAGGATGACTCAATAGAGATGTTGAACTTGTTGCAGTTTTAGTTGTTTTATTCATATTCAGTTGAAATGTTTATCAGGACACAAGTTTTCCTCCAGAAAACGCAAACATCTATTTTCAATCTAACTAGAATCTCTTGCACTCCTCATCGACATTCTTCTAAAGTGGTTTATTGACGTAAGTCTTTTTTGACAAAACGATTGTTTTAAGGCTTTCTATTTTGCAAGCAGTTAATTTTTTATGCAGCCAGTGTTCGTTCTTGTCTTGGAAACAGGTTAAAAAAAAAAAAAAAAAACACTCGCTGCACATGCGCACTAGCTAGCCTCATAACGGTGTCGCAAGAGAGGATGAAGGGTAAGAGAGTGAATCCTCTGTATAGTTCTTGTTCCTAGGGTAATTCCTCTTGAGTTATTTTTAGACATGGTACTCAGTTCTTCCGCGGATGTTACTCGTGCGTTGCGTGGATGTTTTCGTAGAATAGACGTGGAGAATGAAACATGAAACAAAACTAAACTATGGCGGACTGCGCAGATTCTTTGAAACGAAAGTATGAAGTCTCAAACGTAAAATCAAAGTAGAGTAGCATCGGCGGAAGAGCTGGCCATGGGTACCACGTCTCATAATAACTTAAGAGAGATTACCTATGGAATAAGCCCTATATGGAGAATTTGCTCTCCCACCCTTCATCCTCTCTTGGGTGTCGCCCTCCCTCCCCGGCAGAACGTCAAATGCTAATATCTGACATCATGGCAGAACGCTATATCAAGGCTGTATATACTAAAGATAAAAAAAAATTTGTTTTTATTAAACTGAAAAAAAAAAGTGTTAGGCACATAAAATATGAATTCTAATTTTTGGCCATTTTCTATCTACTTTTACTAAAATAAGCACACTAGTTTTGAAAACTATATGCATTTGCTCGCCGTTTTGTTTGATTTTCTCCAAGACTACGCTTACTGCAAGTTTTTTCAAAGGCTTTTTCGTTTATGTGTTTTTTCTTATTTCGTGTTGATTTAATTCGATTCTTTTTATGTTAAATTTGATTTAGTTAACATCTTCTGATATGATTTCGTTTATAATTTGAAGAGGAAGGAAGTATTGATACGTCAACCCAAACCTATTATCACACGGGCCCTCAAAAGATTACACCAGCAGTGAAAAGAAAAGCTCCTGACTCAATTAAACAACAAAAAGGTAAAATTCTAACTGTGCGTTATACTACAACCAGAAAAACAAGAAAAGCTTGTATTTGTTATCTATTTTGTATTCTGATTGCTATTTTTCTCTCTGTGCATCACCTAGTAGTAGCTTATCTTAACATAGTATTAGTTAGTACTATGGAGGTAGTAGTGCATAGTTAGTAAAAAGGTAGTAATGCATAGTAAGGAGGTAGTAATGCATAGTAAGGTAGTAATGCATAGTAAGGTAGTAATGCATAGTAAGGAGGTAGATTGCATAGTAAGGTAGTAATGCATAGTAAAGAGGTAGTAATGCATAGTAAGGAGGTAGTAATGCATAATAAAGAGGTAGTAATGCATAGTAAAGAGGTAGGAACGCATAGTAAGGAAGAAGTGCATAGTAAGGAGGTAGAAGTGCAAAGTAACGTAGTAATGCATAGTAAGAAGGTAGTAATGCATAGTAAGAAGGTAGTAATGCATAGTAAGAAGGTAGTAATGCATAGTAAGGAGGTAGAATGCATAGTGAGAAGGTAGTAATGCATAGTAAGAAGGTAGTAATGCATAGTGAGAAGGTAGTAATGCACAGTAAGAAGGTAGTAATGCATAGTAAGGAGGTAGTAGTGCATAGTAAGGAGGTAGCAATGCATAGTAAGGAGGATGTAGTGCATAGTAAGGAAGAAGTGCATAGTAAGATAGTAATGCATAGTAAGGAGGTATTAATGGATAGTAAGGTATTTATGCATACTAAGGAGGTAGAAGTACAAAGTAAGGCAGTAATGCATAGTAAGGAGTGAGTAGTGCATAGTGAGGTAGTAATGCATAGTAAGGAGTGAGTAGTGTATAGTAAGGTATTAATGCATAGCAGAACTCATAATAACCTGAGTTCGAATGTTTCATTGAATTTTCTTTAGCTTCTGTTTTTTCTCTAATAGTTTTTGTACTCGACGGAGAAGAACGATCACCATTAAATTGTGTTTGATATCTTTTATTGTGAGCTTGTCTCTTGCGAATGCGGTCTGTCTTTGTATGTGTTCTGAGTGTGTTGGATTCCATAGTATTCATACTTATATTCAAGGACAATCCTTCAAATAGTCCGCAATTAATACTCAAATTATGTTTTCACTACTTGGCTTATTCTACGCATGCGCTTAGGTAAAACCGTACTCATGCGTTCCAGTGTCGCAGTTCTTAGAAAAATAACGTTATTTTTCGGTTAAATTGTAGTGCTTAACACCTTCGTATGTTACAAGGGACAAGAAAAAACAGTTTAATTCATAACGACCTAGAATAGCAAATATAATTGAAGAGTGTATTAACATATGCCGCGTAATGCGTGACTAGCTAGCAAAGCAATGCTTACAGTGTGAATGTAATGCGAGGCTTTTCCCAGTTGATGTGCAAAAATTCTTTAAGTTTTAGTTGAAATGGTGTGAAGGTTTAATTTTTAGAGCAGGATAAACAACAAAATGCTGAGATTTCTAAATGCTTGTAAATATGTGGTATCCCGTTTTCTTTTTCTTCGTTAAAATCCATATCACCTAATTTCTCTGGTTGTTTTATGACAAGCTAACGTCAAAGTATTCCTTTTCACCTCAATCATGTTGATGTTACTTGAATTTGAGTAAACTGTTGTTAATGATCAATTTATGTACATTCTATACTTTTCAGATGAAAACATTGACACTTCAACGCAGACTACCTACCACACAGTCACACAAAGAATTACTCCTCAAATAAAAAGAGAGTTACCTGCGCAACCTACCAAAGGAAAAGGTAATTTTCTTACTGTTTTAGAAAAACAACAAACAGATGTCCCCTTTCCCTTACGATTCAACCTATGAATTAAAGGAGAACTGAATGCAAAAACTAACCTATTTTTGTTTTAGTCTATTGATATAGTAGATTAACTCTGTGAACTTTTTTTTTAATTAAAGTCAAATAACATTGAGAAATTAAATATAGAAACTAAGAAAACTATCTAGAAGAGGTTTGATACCGTGGTCGGAAATGATATGACTTAGGTTACGATATTCAGAGCTTAAATATGGCAGTGTGCTTTGAAATCTTGATATTTTTTGGGCGATCTATGTTTTGTGAAGTCGTTTTCTTCTTTTATAGCAGCCAAAAGCCGCACAGTAACCATGTTTTTCTCGTTTTAATTAATCTAGTATCGTAACATATGTCATAAACAACCGCTTTCATCTCATATTGAGACGCCGATCAAATCTTGTCGATTTGTTACAAACATCAAGTTTTTTACTATGCCTAAATGTTCAAACGATCAAAAGTCAATTTTATGGTTCAGTTCGCCTTTAAATATTCTTTTGTCATTCTATTTTGTTTACATGAATTGCCGGTTTGCACGTTGTGGCGGCCATGTTGGTGTACTCATAAAATAATTTTGAATACTTCTTTTGTTTGGGACACCAACATGGCCGCTATGTCTATTGCGTTCTGTTTCTCTTGGAATCATGTGAAAACCAAGAATATCACGAGGAACTGGTTCATCAGTGTTCAAATAAAGATCTTAATGTTAAATGCAATCAAAGTTGTATAATTATGTTCTGACGGTCATAAAGCAGAAAACATTTTCCTCGTAACCAGCTTTGTGATAAGGGAGTTAAAGCAACAGCGATGAGAAAAAATTGCAATAACAGACTTACTAATGATGAAACGTATTTATATTAACGTTTTCGCATTCATTAAGACTACTTTGATGGCATCCTTCACTTTTCCAATGTTTATCTTAACCGCTTTTCAATAGATTATCAAAACAAACTTGGTTCTCCTGGTTAAAAATTTATGATGGCTGCATCCATTTTATTACTATTTCCTTGGATGGATACGAGAAGAAAACCGTCCCAGCAAGTTTGGTTACCAAAGCACATGTTTAATTCAACCCAAACCTTGCCGGAGTGCTCACGCAGAGTTTTAGAATGTTTGAAATACATTTCAGATATAACTTTATTATTCAAATTAAATCATTTATCCCTGGAATCTTTCTCAACATTTAAAAACATTATTAAGGTGTAGACACATGAAATTGTTATAGGTTTCCTATGCTTCTAACTACTATTCGTGTGTGCACCGGTACAGATTTTGTAGAAGCTACAAGTATCACTGACTTAGCAAGAGCCTCAAGGACAGATATTTTATCAGGTAAGGTCTTAATGCTATGGCTATTTGAAATGAGATCACACCGGTCACGTTACCATGGCAAATGGTCTTTAAAGTTAGTGTTTTAATATCAAATGACTGGTAAACGCAAACTAGATTTTTAGTTGAAGGTATTCTAGCAAAGCAATTTCTTTTGATTCTTTGATGCAGCAACTCCAGATAGTGCTAAAACTTTGGAACCACTTGCAATAGATTTCAAGTTAAAACCTACTTATGACAATGGTCAGGGCTTTCGACCAAGAGTCGCGATTAAACCATGTGTTTTATAGACTCCTCAGCGCACTTAACGACATTTTTTACTGAAGAAATTATATCATCAAGCGAACAATTTCACGATTGTTATAGCAATAAATCATGCATGTGGACACTTGCAATATTAAACTGAGGGACTCTTGAACGGACCACTTCCCACTTGCTAGACATGCCATTCACCACAACTCGTTGATGACGAGAGGGGAGGCAGCTCGCGAACCACACATGGAGACATCCTACAATACATCCGAGATCAAAGAGCTTCTGGAGAAGGTGGCCGTGGTACCGATCTCATGCAGGAAAGACTTTCGCGAAAGCTGTGTTGCAGATAGTAGATGCGGTCTTGAGTGAAAGACCCAAGCCTTTTAGGAACCCCTTTTTAAAACACCTTGGATGATATAGGTAGGAGAGATATCCGACGATAGTGAGCAGGGTACGCTACCCTTTCTTTAAGAGGTATTAAGTTGGCATCTTTCCACTCTGAGAATATCTTACCAGACGATAGCGACTGGTTAAAGAGATCGCAAACTGGACCAGCGATAACGTCAGCACACTCGACAAGAAGCCTAGCTGGTATTTCATTAGGACCCACAGTTTTGTTAAAATTTCGCTCTTCCAATTTCAAGTATCAATGGCCCACAAATAAATTACCTGTTGAACAAGAGTACAGGGAAAGGTCAGTGAAGATAGTTTTGAGAAAAAACGCTTTGGCATCGCCTGGGTCACCATGCAATGACTTTGGTATTGTCGTCTAACATCATGCTTTCTGAAAGGGACCGGTGATTAGATTTGAGTTGAAAAACGACTAGAAAGGTTCGGTATCTACAACTACCCCACTCTACGATATCTGCGTGTGGGTTCTTTTAAGTTCCCCAATAGAAGTTCGGGAGACTGGAGCTACGGTTTATCGTCCTTTTCCGCAAGAAGATGTGAAGGTCTAACCGTTTACAGATGTTAGAACAAAGGCAGCACCTTCTCCTAAATTGTTTCAAGACCCTGAGTGTCCGGCCAGAAATCGAATCCAAGCCACCCGCACGATAGAATGGTACCGTACCAGCTAAGCTAATTATGCGGCGGTGGTACTGCTGTAGATTGTCAATGAATGAGAAGCTATGTGTTCTAACGATGTCTCTATCTCCTGGTACACCATTTCTCTATTTCTGTTCCTTTCAGAAGAATTGTGACTGGTATTTCCATACAAAAAAAAAATTACAGGGGAAAAGTATCTCTTTGTAGGTTACAGGGGAAAAGTATCTCCGTGTAGGTTACAGGGGAAAAGTATCTCCCTGTAGGTTACAGGGTAAAAGTATCTCTGTGTAGTTTACAGGGGAAAAGTATCTCTGTGTAGGTTACAGGGGAAAAGTATCTCCCTGTATGTTACAGGGTAAAAGTATTTCTGTGTAGTTTACAGGGGAAAAGTATCTCTGTGTAGGTTACAGGGGAAAAGTATCTCCCTGTAGGAAATCTCTTTTAATGGTGATCCAACTTTCCTTTTTATGTCCGTTTCTTAGTATACTTCCAGCTTTGTTTTCTACCTGCTCATCATACTCGGATTCCTTCAGTTTACCTTTTTTTGTACGCGGATTTCTTTTTCAACTAACTGTTGGGTGTCCTTCCTGTACTGTTTCTTTGAATTTTACTCAGTCAATCAATCAATCAATCAATCAATCAATCAATCAATCAATCAATCAATTAATCAATCAATATATATTTATTTTTATATATTGATTGATTGATTGAGTAAAATTCAAAGAAACAGTACAGGAAGGACACCCAACAAAATTTTACTTGCTATATACTTTGGTTACATCTTGTCTAAGAGTTGTAAATTCTCTCCTTCAGTCTTTTCAGCGATTCTCTCTTCTTCCACCTTCTTTTTCCGATAAAACAAAATTATATCTTTAAACCCAAATAGTATTTTCACAGCCTTTCCCATCGCATAAACAGCACCCGTCATTTTCTCAATACATGAATCTTCTTTTATTTTGACTGCTACTATGACACTTTCTTGTATATTCTTGCTAATCTGAACCATTATCTTCTCTCCTGGTGCGTTGTGTTATGCAATTTCTTGGAAGAGTCAATAAGAAGTGTTTCTCAAACCTTTTAGATAAATCCAATAATTATTACTACTACTATAATTTCTATGAAAAGGATTTCAAGCATTTTAAAATCATCGTATCACAATTTAGATACGTTTAGCAAACTTTCAGCCTCTTTAACGTCATACTACTAAGTACGGCATTGCAACAGAAGCTTGATTTTGTTTTGTTATTTTTGGTTCCCTTGCAGCACTTCTCCATTTATCAGCGACTACTAGTTCAGTTATAGAAATATTATATATATTATGTACACTATCAGAAGAACAACCTGTTTGAAAACCTAAATAACCTAACTTATTTCCATTTAAATTGAATACCATATAAATAAATACCTGTTTTACTAATTTGCATAACCTTGGCTTTTAATACAAAGTTTTTACTGTATTTTTACGTTACTTGCAGACATTAAAAATACTTTGAAGTCTGTGGAACCTGATGTAAATGCTCTTAAAAGTGGTGAAGGGGTTTTTAGTGCTCGTCTTGAACGCTGTGAAAAGTCTTTACCTGTAGTGTATCAGATGCTTCAACAAGTGTGTTCCGTGTTGGAAAACATCGAGGTATTGCCTTATAAAGTAAAGTAATAAAACTCTTTGAAGCTTTGTGAATAGGTGGTCTTGCTTTGTGAATAGAGATTAGGGACCTTACGTAACGATCGCGAGTACGGCGACGCCGACGACGACGGAAAAGAACAAAACTGCACGTTGGAATTCATCGAGTTGAGCACCTGCACGCATTTGTTGCTAAAATGACAACGTGAAAAGACCTTTTTTAGAGGTGTCAAGACTACGAGGACGTAACAGCAAAAACTTTCTCAGTATTTGTTAAGCTTCATGTAGAAACATTTAATCATTTTTCTATTCACAAAGTTTAAAGCAAAGAAACAAAACCCTAACGAACCGTAAAAAAAGTAAAAAGCGAACCAGAAATGTGATTTTTCTGAGCCGTAGTTGTTCGTGTTCCCGTCCTCATTGCGTAAGGTCCCTATTACCTTCGAAAAGAAGGCAAAGACGGTGAAGAATGAGGACGATGGGTTGGGAGTTGAGGGATGGGAGTTGAGGGATGGGGGTTGAGGGATGGGGGTTGAGGGTTGGGAGTTGAGGGATGGGAGTTGAGGGATGGGAGTTGAGGGATGGGGGTTGAGGGATGGGAGTTGAGGGTTGGGGGTTGAGGGATGGGAGTTGAGGGATGGGAGTTGAGGGATAGGGGTTGAGGGTTGGGAGTTGAGGGATGGGGGTTGAGGGCGTTGGATGGGGGTTGAATAAGATTGGGATAAGTAGTAAGGGCGAATGGGATAGGCGTGAAAGTTATTGGAGGTGTGTGGAAATATAGGGTGGGGTGAGTGCAGGGTCGAGGGTGATTGGGTGAGAGCGTTTAGGGTTAATATGAAAGTGATTGGACTGGGGTTTGAGGGTGATTGGGTGAGAGCGTTTAGGGTTAATATGAAAGTGATTGGACTGGGGTTTGAGGGCAATTGGGTGAGAGCGTTTAGGGTTAATATGAAAGTGATTGGACTGGGGTTTGAGGGCGATTGGGTGAGAGCGTTAAGGGTTAATATGAAAGTGATTGGACTGGGGTTTGAGGGCGATTGGGTGAGAGCGTTTAGGGTCAATATGAAAGTGATTGGACTGGGGTTTGAGGGCGATTGGGTGAGAGCGTTAAGGGTTAATATGAAAGTGATTGGACT
>JAOBBB020369173.1:0-10071 GCA_025331005.2 Zoanthus gigantus
ACAATGATCCTATTAACTTAATCCTGGATTAAGATAAAATTCAATGACTAATTTTTTTATTCCGTTTTACAAGTAGTTAAATTTTACCCCGTAATGAAAAAGAATTTTAAAAAACTGAAGTTTCGGACTGTAGTCCTTCGTCGGAGTGAATTTGATTCACTTCGAAACGTCAGTTTTTTTTAAATTCTTTTCACTACGGTGTAAAATTTAACTACTTGTAAAACTATTTCTGTAGAAACACCGACGCTGCATTTCATTTAATTTTTTCAGTAAGGCTTTGTGATGCTTACAAAATACTGTTTTGAGTTTTACCAATAAAGAAACAAGTAAAATCCAAAATTCTACCCCAAAGCAAGCTATAGAAGGTAGGAAACAGAAACATGGATTCAAAAGTTAACCCTGGGTTAACACTAATCGAGTTTCGAGGAACCGGGCCCAGATCACTCTCATTAACACGATCACCACCTCGATCACCGTCATCATCATCATCATCATCATCATCATCATCATCATCATCATCATCATCATCATCATCATCACTATTATTACCATTATCATCATCATCACTAATATCATTACTATCAACACCATCACCACCTCTATCACTATCATCATCATCACCACTACCACCACATCACCATGCAAGTCTAAAAACTGCATTATCATTACCACCAATATCACACGTATCACTATTATCGCCATCCCCAATAATGTCACAATGATTATTTGCTTGTCAGTTTATCTCAACGCCACACAAACTTAAATTAAGCATAATGCATGGACTAAACCCCTTTGCCTGTGAACGTCGTTCCAGCCACATCCCATCTTCAACACTTTTACCTTAAATGGGAACAGGAGCTTGTATGCCATGTTAATTACACGGCAAAGCCGAACAAAGACACGAGAGCTCACGGCCAAATTTAACTATCAATGCCCGCTATAATCGTGGTCTTTTGCCCAAATATCATTAGTTGCACAAGATATTTAGAACTCGCCGAATACAGTAATTGTACAGACGGGACAGACGAAACTGCGCAATCACTCGACTTACTCCAAAAAATGGCGTCTGACAACTCTTTGGTATCCTTTTCAGAAATCTTAAGGGTTTTTAAAGTAAAGTATAATAAATTTCAGGATAATTCTGCTAATACCTTTCTCTGTCATCCTCGTCCACGCTGAACATCTCCTGGGGTACCTGCTCTGAGGCCTGTGAAACGCGCTGAACCATTGCAGGCTCAGCCAGCTCCTGCAGTCTTTCCAGCTGCTACAAAGGGAAAAAACATGAAAAATACTCTATCACACAAGAAAGAAGCAACTGAAAACATTGTCTTAGAGTTTGTATTGCAGTTATGCAAGCAAATTTGAGGGGAAAAAAACTGAAAAAAAAACATGAAAACGTTTTACACTTCCACAGATTTCAAGCCCGTGGTTGCTGCGATACAGGTGCAGTGCTCTTGAGCTATGAAGGCACGTTACAAGCAGGCACTAGACCATATCACGGTTTCCGAAGCCATTTTGGCGGTTAGGTAAAATAGCTGACATTCATGCAGCACTTGTATGGAAATTCAATGGTAAATAACGAAATTTAGACAAAGAAATTTAATGCCGCATTTGCCATTAGAAAGCGTCTGGTCGTCTTTTGAATTTTCTCTCCATTTTCTCTGTAATGTACCGCAACAAAAGTACAAAAAAATGTATGGAAAATCCAAAACATGATTGGGCGCTTTTGAGTGCGATTACTGGTCTCAAGTTTTGGCAATAAATTCTTTGTCTAAATTTCGAAATTTCCGATTTAAAACTTTTTTAAAACAAGAGTTTTGTTAACGTTATTTACCACTGAATTTCCATACAAAGGCTGCTAATTTCAGCTATTTTGCCTACCTGCCAAAACGGTGTCGGAAACCGTAATAAAGTCTATTTTAATGGGTCTAACTAGGCCATACATCGATGTGTATCTCACACCTGTTGGTCAAAAACTTCCATCGCACGCTCACTTCTGTTTGCAAACTAGTTTCTCACACCAGATTGAAAAAAGTGTACTTTTACGGCCTTGCTTGAAACAATTTTTAAAAAAATGTAATCTTATTGTAAAACCAATTTACGCAGTTTAAACTCCATCGCAATCTCTGATTTTTGAAGTTAAAAGCACTGGGAACGAGCTGGAATGATCAAATAATTTTCTTGATATTTTTGTCTTCGGACGACGTCGGGCAACTTCGAAAATTGTCCACGCCTTTAACTCAAAATATACAACTGACGTACAAACTTGTTGGGACAAAAAATACTGAATGGTGTTATGAGGCGATCTTCTCAGTAACTTTTATGTTACTGAAGAATTGCTTAGCTTTGCTAGGACAGCAACAATGAAAAATAACGTGTCATAAATACATACTTGATCCACAACCATTTCATCTTGTCTTGATACGTCGTCAGCAATATGGGGCTGAGATATTTTGGGTGTGAGTGACATAGCTGATCATGTAAGAAACATAAAGCGTAATGCTTGTAAGATTTGGCTTGAATGATAAAAACCAGTATAGATAGCACATGCGTACCAGTAGCTAACTCAAATCACTAACTGGGACACTAAACTTATCTTTGTAGCGAGCACTATCCCTTAAATCTACCGTATATTAAAGTGAGCCTAAATGTTAGCAGCAGGAATTATGGCGAGCTTCGTCCTACTTTGTTGATAAACCACATCATTCAATAACTTTGGTTCCACAAATGTTGGTCATCAACCAACACCTAAACTTTGTTGATATACCACATCATTAACTTTGGTTAACAAAAGGTATTATAAAATCGTCCACAAATGTTGGATATCAACCAACACCTAAACTTTGTTGAAATACAACATCATTAACTTTGGCTCACAAAAGGTAAATCGTCCACAAATGTTGAACATCAAGTAACACCTAAACTTTGTTGAAATACCACATCATTAACTTTGGGTTACAAAAGGTAAATCGTCCACAAATGTTGGACATCAACCAACACCTAAACTTTGTTGATATACCACATCATTAACTTTGGTTAACAAAAGGTAAATCGTCCACAAATATTGGACATCAACCAACACTAAACTTAGAGCCGAATGTTTGTTAACACATTTTCCCTCATTAGAATACATGAACAAGTTTCTAACAGGTTTACAAAATCAGAAATTCTGAATATTGTAAGTGTTTATTAAAACAAACTTTATCTGAAAATATGAGACCGATATGTTGAATAGTGTTTTTGAGATGTAATGGAGATTTGAGGAAACTGTCTCGAAAGCAAACTAGTTAGTCCAGTTCCCATGTAAAACAATCATTTATTAATAACCTTGCCACATTATTTCTAGAATTATATATTTTGTAAATGTCAAATCAAATGTTCATTCATTCAATCATTACAAGTAGTTCGTCAAGTTATTTATTTAGTTAGTTAGGTATTCAACTGTTTACCAGATTTGTAAAATTATTACTGTTTATCAACTGCAATAAAGTGTCTGTTTATTACAGAGCATGTATCACAGCTCATTAACGGTTTGGCCACCAAGCTGTTCTGGTAACTTGGAACCCCGATATCCTCTAAGCAACTGCATGTATGGACTCCAAAGCATCATCACTATGTTTCCTTGACAATTTTTTGTTGATGCAGCAAGATCTATTAAACAGCCGAATGGAGAAAGCAATACTAATCAATGAAAGGCAGAATACAAAGAGGAATCTTGGAGCGCAGAAATCCTGGGTTGACTTTTGTACCCACAAGTGTGACCAGGATCCATTGCGCACCACGCTGCTGACGTCAAGCAGGTGGAGCACAATGGTTGTTCTTAACTGTTCTGCTCAAGGACAGAAAATGATTTTTCCGTACGTACATACGGTAAAACAGATTCTGGAATCCAGGAAGCATTTACTAATCCAGAAACCAGGAAATACTTGCTTAAGAAATCCGGAATCTTACTCTTTGGAATCTGGAATCCAGGTTGAAGAATCTGGAGTCCCGAAAAACTGACCTTTTGAAATCTGAAATCCAAATGAAGTTGAATCTTGAATCAAGTACCTGGGATCTGGAGTGCACATCATGGAATCCAGAATCCAATAATGTCACAGATTACCTTACTTGGGCGAATGATTTGTATTTTTACCCTTCTTTTCTTTGAATATGCCAATATGGTCAAGAAATACCAAGGATTAAATGTACCATGTAAAATAATGAGTTCTTTACCTTCAGTTGTATGCTAATGAGGGAGATAATGGTGTCAGAAACCATTCGTATTGGTATATACAAACTCATGGCCTTCACAGAACATACTTTAGTTGTATTTAGTTAGGAAAATGCTTTCAATCATTTTGACATACACTTTCAGTTACTTTGGGCTAACGGTCGAAAAGTTAGTTGTTTACACCAATTTAATTTCGTTGAGCAAACTTTCAATCTAGGAGATGATTAAACCAACAGTTTAACCAACAACCAACCAGTTCTAATTCTGCAATACTATGTTCTATTTCTAATCATACAACAATACACCTTCTCCTTTTACAAACATAAACAGGATTTTAGTCATTTCAGAAATATTTGGAAGCTAGGTTTTGGTTCCGTGTACCTCATTCATGGGAAACTGTCAGAAACCACTTTTTGAATCTGTAAATTTTGATCATGGAAACTTTGTTTTATAAAGGAGACTAAAAATAGGGTTGGAATTTTATAATAAATACATTTCTAGTAAGCAAACATTAAATCTTTTGACTACATGTATAGCTACTATATACGGAAATGATAGCTTCTTAGTTATAATATGGTATATTTAAATAGCTTTCTGAACTCCACTCTTCTGATGGTCAAACTTGATATGTCAACACTTTGAAATAGCCACTGTTGTATTTTTTTACAAAATTACACAACTGATTCTGTTCATATTGCCATAGGAAACCAACTTTTGGTTTGGTCATTTTGCCAGCAAAGAACCAACAAGCAACCGAAAACGATCATTTCTGTGAAATATCCTGGCCTGTAGTCAGACAAACAAAAGAAAATGTATTTATATACACTAATGATTACTTATACCTGGCATACACTTACTTTGTTTTGAGATTCGAACAATCGTTCTGTGTGAATTACAGTAACCTGACTTGGACCTTTTGCTGACCAGCTCTTGGCATTGTTTGCCCTGAAAAACCATTTAAAGAAACATCATCACATATAATAAATTTTAATTAAATCAAATGAAAAATACAAAGAACTGGGGATAAGAAAAACAATAAAATTTTAACAGTCAGTGAGACGAACTTATCTGACTACTACCCTCGCATTTACTGCCTATTTCAGAAATTAGTCTATACTTAGTCAAATTAACTCTTGCTCCAGAAATTAGCTCTTGCTCCAGAATGTAGGAAATGCTTTCCAAAAGGCCCGAATTTTAATATTTTTTATCTGGAGGAGCACTTTTAGTGCTTATTCTTTCTCTTCCTACTTCTCTTCCTTTGCTGCCAACTCTCATTTGATTGAAAACTAAAATATTTTGTTGCTTTCAAAACACATGTATATTAAACATGAATTTGAAGGATTAACGGACAAATACTGGTAATTATACAACTCAACGATGCAATTTATTGATCATCGCTGTAAGTAGTGTCAGAAGCCATTTGAAGTTTCTTGAAAGCATTAGGCCTTAGACAGAGAAACAACTTGTTGTTGCATCAAACTTATTCAACAAAAACTATTACATGAAGATTTTAAAAATTCTTTGCCAAATTTTTAGATAATAACAAAAAATTACCTACTGTATTCATTCCGCTAAGCCCCTGGAGCGCTAGTTTCATTTTATCTAGGGGGTGCTTTTTCAAGAGGAGCACTTTGTATAGGGACGAAGCTTAGTACATTTTCACCTTTTTAGACACAAAGACATTCGAATCTTGAGCAAATGTATTAGTACAGTGTATTTTCCACTGCACAACAAACAGCAACATGATAATTCTGTTACAGAATTTACATAGGTTCATAGCAACAGTAGCCACAAAAATTAGAATTCACAACGATTCTAGATAGTACTTTTTGGGGGAGAGGGAACCAAGTGTTCAAGGGTGGGCACTTATTTAATTTTTGGTCATTTTAGGAGGGTGCATATTCAAGAGAGGCACTAATTCAAATAAACATGGTATTCACCAATGCACATTTGCAAAATGCATTTTCCCAAAACTATAAATGAATATTTTAAAACTGCTGTTAAAACAAATTTTATTTGGAGCTATACAACAAACATTCTCAGCTAGCAAAGATTCACTACTGGCTCACAACCATCAAATGTTTATTCTGCATCATCATCATCATCATTTGTCCTGTTTGTGCCAGATGACAAATAGGGCCACAACATTCCCTCTCCAGATAGCTCTGCATTTACCTCTGTGCTCGTCCTGTTGCCAGAATAACCTCTCTCTTTCTTTGGTTACTGTTCTTTGCCACATTTCTTTAGTTGTCCTCTGTGACGCTTGCCTCCTGGGACCCAGATGAAAGCTGTTTTCGAGTTGGAATCTGTATCCATATGTAGTATGCCGTATATAATGTCCTATCCCATGTCCATCCCCTTTTCTCAATCAATATGTGGAATACCTATTATTTTTTTCTAGATCTCTGTTTGATATTAAATTTCGCAAAAAGATTGTAGGATTTTTTTTAGATACTTGTTATTCTTCATAGATAGTGGATATTTGAACAGAATATAATATTCTACACATCAAGAAAGTTACTTACATTACTGGAGAACTTGCATTGCACTAAATTTGATCCAGGTTCGGGACCCTAAAGCAAGGAATATTGCATTGAAAGTTTTAAAAAATATGTTAATTAGAAAAGTAAGTAATGTTGGAATTGTCAGACTCGAGGGTAAAAGAAATAATTTAATTAACTCTAAGTTTAAGTTTAAATCATTGCCATAAGGAAAGCTCAAAGCTAACGCTTCCAGTGCTAGTCTTTTGCAAACTTGTTTGCTAACACTTGAATTGTAAGCTTTGTGCTTTCCCTACAGCAATAATAAAACATCATAACTAGGAACTGACTGTGCTTTATTAACTTGCTGACACGCTTTAAAAGTTTTTTTAAAAACTAATCAACAAGTATCAAAGATGCAAGCTTCATTTTACTTGGTAAGGCTTTTGACTACCTAGCAGCATGCAAAGGGTTTAGGTCAAACACCCTGGGCAGCCTTCTTTTAGGTGGAACATCCATGCACAGGGATGTCTTGAGGCATTGGTTATACGTCCTACAAATAGCTTTGGTAATCTTCTATCAGGGACTTTGGGAGGAGCCCATAAACTTCAGGGGTGTAGATACAGTAATTGTTTTAACAGACAGAAATGTGTACATCATAAGCGGGTATGGAGAGGGGGATTAAGTCCTTTTTGAGTGGCTACTAGTATTTACAGCCGGAAAAATCGTGCTCACAACCGTGGGGTAATTTTCAAGCCTCCCGGCTATTAGCTACATCTCTGAACTTGCTAACAAGAGCAGGGTAATAACCTGGTATTATGGCCTGTCCTTCCAATCAGAGGCAAGCTATTATTCAACAACATTATTATTACTCATACTCAAATTAGTTACTATTAAAAGAATTATTCACGGGAAAGATTTAACTTGCTGTGAGATTCAATAATATTTTGCACAACTATAGATCAAAAGTGTATTTTGTTATAAAAATGTATTGTCTCACACACTGCAAAAACATTCATGATGCTATAAGACTTTTTATCTTTTTCGATAAATAGATTCTTTTAAACTAGGAAAAGAAATTTTATTCCAAACAGAATTGCCTGATCAAGTTTTCCCATTCTGTTTCAAGAATAGTTTCAGATCTTAATAACATGGAAAATTTCCATTAATTATTAGCAATGACTTGTTAGTGCACAGAATTAAACCATTTACACAGATTAACTAACCCTGGGGTGAGATTTATGATCACATTTTCTACCCTGAAACCAACAGTAATTGGTACTTTCTCTTTACACTGCTTTACCCAACCCTGGAGTGGACTTTAGGATCAAATTTCTTACTCTAAAAACCCCTGATAGTGGGTATCTTCTCAACCCCATCCTTTAAGTATTGATTAGTGCATAAATTATATATAAGTAATAAAATTTGAATTTACCGTGTTTCCTCCACTTTCTGCTGATCCTGATGGTGAAGCATAAGGAAACAGTCCCAAACCCTCGGGATGCATGGTGTGATTGTGAAGTGTGGCAGCTTGCGACTTCTTTGATCTGCCACAAAGTAATAACAAACTTATTTTCTACACAGATTTTATCAGACAGAGTCTGAGAACTAAAGTACTGAGAAGTGTGTAGCTCTCCATCCTAGTTTGACAAAGCAAGGGCAGATTTGCCAAGAAAAACTCTGTTTGTTTTAATAATGAAAAAACATTAAAAATTAAACTAAAATATTAATGTTACATTTCAATTTAAGTCAAGGCCAAAACATTTTTTCAAAATTCAAAAGGTCATATTTGTAAGTAAAGTATAATAATTATTACATCATCATCATCATCATCATCATTATCATCCAATTTTGATCCGGATTTATCCGGGAGTGGCTGTACATATTTACCCCACTCTAACAACAATCTCTCCAACTCCCACTCCCACTCTCCATCTCGCTCAATTCAAGACATCCCCCTTCTCCAAACCAACACTCTTGCTCTCCTTCTCCACTTGTGTCTTCCACGTCTTCTTTGGTCATCCTCACTTCCTCTTGTCTTTCACTTCAAACTCCAATGCTTTTCTCACAACATGCCCATCATCCCTTCTAAACACATGCCCGTACCATCTCACTCCATTCGCCTTTGTCTCTGAACCACTGTTTCCTTCAATCCCAACAACTCCATTAGGTCCTCTTTCCTCTTTTTCTCCATCAGTTTTGTACCACACATTGCTCTCACCATTGCTCTCTGTTCCATGGAGTTGCAATCTCAGCCAGTTTACCTGACAATCTTGTTGAGATGTCATAATTGAAATTTATATAGTTTTATATTATTAGTTTTTATAAAATATAAATGCTTAATTGTAATGTGCTTATATTGGGCATTTGAAATTCTACACCTCACACAATCCCTTAGGATTATCTGCTGCATATTTATTTAGCTTAAAATCAAAATTACAATTCACCTGACCTTACTAGTTCCCATAATGCTTCACCAGGTTTAATTATAATTTAACTTACATTCAACTACTAACAATATTTTCCAATATATTTCCAATATATATATATATGCATAGAACAAATCAACTATTGTTTATCTCCTATAAATCTGTACATGTCTACTCTTACACACTTTGTACTGTTATGGAAAATATACTACTAAGATAAAAATGCTTTCTGCATGGAGGAGCACAGCAATAACGTAGAACTGTAATTATTCACAAGGGCATATATTCTTACAAACCATTTATCACTGGGGTAGGCCAAGTCTAGGTTTTGGTTTCCAATAGATCTAATATCTATCAACAGTGTCAAAAGTGTGTCAGCCTGCGTTGCTTGAGGTATTTAGTATTCCTGTACAAGGATAAGCCTTGAATTTTGGGATTGATAAACACATCAACCAAAACTCTCGCCACTCAGACTTCCTTTCAAATGTTTAACTGATTGATTGCATTTCCAAGATCTAAATTCAATGATACTCTTTCTGTGTCACACATAGGTAGCCCAAATAAATGGCTGTAAGTATCTAGTTATTATTAAATACGGCATTTCAACTGCCATCAATAGTTCTTATAAGCTAGCTGTCCTCAATTAGTTTACTTAATCCTTTCAGTCCCAGATATATTGTTAAATTCTCCCAACTTGTGCCCATACTTATCATCAAACTAGTTTGGCAGAATTTTATTTTTAATCCTCAGTAGTTTGCTTTGTTTGATCAATTCTCAAATTCTCATGACCAAATGTCTTATTTTATATGTGTTATGTAAGGAGGAGTTGGGTATTGATAACTCGCTGGGATTGAAAGGGTTGACAATGTGAACTAGAACCTCTGACGTGTTAAAAAAGTTATTATTATTATTATTATTATTATTATTATTATGATTATGATTATTATTA
>JAOBBB020369184.1:0-10069 GCA_025331005.2 Zoanthus gigantus
ATTCTCAATACATCTTGTACTCGTGTACAAGATGTATTGAGAATGACGCAGCATCAGCTCTTGCACATCCATGTTGCTGTAAATGCTGTTTTTATTTGTGTTCAAATTCCAATTTTTAGTTTGACAACGTTCAATTTCCAGCCAAAACCGGGAGAATATGTGACAAACTTCTGGCGATTACCTGATATGTTGGTAAACTCTGGGTTAGGTGGCAAAAAGTTAATTCCCCGATCGACTGTGATTTTCTCGACATATGAAAACGTTGCTTAATTAAAGACAGTGATGAAAATACATGTTCTACTGGAATTGACGACTTACGCTTTTAATAATGTTCATCCCTTTTCTCAGTAGCTTACTGTTTTAAGTCTCTGGGCTGTGTTGTCCAAAGTTGGGTTAAGTTTAAGCAAAAATTACAGCAGCGACTTCTTTTCTAAGGAGAAGATTACGGTTCTTATAAGATACTGTTTAGATTTTCCAAGGAAACAATTTGCAAATCCCAGTTAAAGAGCAAACCGTCTCTGTGAGTTAGAAAACAGGAGCATGAGTAAAACTTTAACCCTGGGTTAGCGCTAATCGCCTTTAAACAGCAGGATCATGAAGGTTATCTCATTGTTGAAGTAATATATTATACACGAGAGACAGTGTTTCATCACATTTCCAAACACTGAGAAGAGAGTTGAAGAAATTCGAGGTGTTTGTAAATGTGATGAAAAACTGGCTCGAGTGTTTGATATAATTATTAAACGAAGAAATAAAATCGTAAAAATATATGCTAATTAAGATCACATTTCCAAACCATGTTCACGGGTATGAGCTGATTTTTTGTTTTAACTTGATGAATTATTAATGAGTTTGAGAGCTGCAACTAACATTTACTTGTTCTTATTCAAGGTTCAAAAGCGATTTATAGTCAGCATTCCACATTTGGTAGTACGTTGGGTGGATAAGGATGGCATCCATGATGAAGCTGTACCTGTAGCCTAATACAATACATTATATATTCGGTGTATAAGTTGCTAGGAACAGTACCGCAGCTCAATAGATTTCCCCTGTTATCTCTCTTATAAAAGAAGTAATTTAGCATCAAAATTGAAACGTTGCTTTTTTCTATGGCATATACTTCAATTGATTTGCGTTGTTGTAAGAAGCTATGGTAAATCAATTCTCTATCAGTTTGGTGCAGCATGTAATAACAACCCTTTACAGATAATGTAAACCGGTATTTATAAAATAGATGTGTTAAAAAACAAGTTTAGTTATGATAAAATTAACTTTCAAAATGTACTGTGTTGGTTGCAAATAATTGAATTGAAAAACTAAACTAGGTGGGGCTGGGGGCTGCAAAATGGGGAGTCAGATTGGCGTAGTGGTCATCCGTCGAGCCTTCCACCTCTACTAGCCTGTATCGATTCCCAGGCTCCGCATGTGGGCTGAGTTTTGTCGATCTCAATCTGACGCCGTGGGTTTTTCTCCGGTTAGTCGAGTTTTCATTCGTCTTCAAATTCCACTTTTACGACAAGATCTGTGCGATTAAACATTTAATAGCCTCTGGCTAAGAAGAATGAGCAACCACTTCCTTTGCAATTGAGGTTAAATAAAGTGTTTATTATTGTTGTTGTTGTTATTATTATTATTATTATTATTATTATCGCAACCATTATTATCGCAACCAGGATTGATCAATGCTATTATCAGCCGATCAAAATCCTATAATCACCGTTGCAATGAGAGCTACATTTTCGAATTGTAAAGCGTGAAAATTTTGATTTCCTTGTATTCGAATATCAACACACAGGATACACTAAAAATGTTACCAACCTGTATCAATAAACACGCTGGGATCTCCAAACTCCCTTTCTGCAACAAGTTCACTCTCTTTAGTTTGTCCAGAGGCACTGGGGTCAAAATGTAGAACAGTTTGTTGACTGGGTCTATATTACGAACAATGCCTAAAGAACCAATAGAAATCGTTCTCATGAAGTTGTAATGTATTGGCAATTTTAACTTTTTGTTAATTCCATTTAATGATTGACAGAAATTATAGTCCACCATTCAACAATTATTCAACAAAGTGAAGGTGAGTATTGGTCATTTTTAACGACTATGAGATGATTTATAGCTTTAGTATCAACCATACAAGTTCAACCGTGGTACAAATCTTTTCCTGAGTCTGAAAATTTGCTAAGAGTTGTCAACTCCAAGTGGATGAATGCCCAATAAATCGTGCTACGTGTTATGAAGATGTTAATTTTGCCAAATTATAGGTGTCCCTGGTTGAACTACTCAATACTAAAAGACGATCACTTTGATACAAACATACCTAGCCCTATGCACTCTAAAGGTGTTGTGTTTTGAAGCAGTTGAGGAACTTCTTGTGTTTCTTGATCTTCACGACAAATCTAAAGATTAGGAGTTATTTCATTTAGTGATCGATTGTGGTCCGACATGATAATGTTCAATATTTGTACGGACTTCTCGTCCATGGAGAGAAACGTTAGACCGTTGGTCTAGTCTTCGAATTTTTCAACATTCTATCTGTGGAACCGACACACTCGTCCATAAGAGCAGGATTATGTATTGTAAACTGCCCTTGGCCAAAGATCCCTTATTCTTAAGACGAGACGCAGCCCTGTTCTCTCTAGTTTTCCAAATATGTTGTAAACCCCTTGTATTTAAGCCATTAGCTGCCATTTTGAAAGTTAATATTATTGTTAAAATCCATTCTCATAGTTTAAATTTTGTCTCGCGCACGATCGTCAATTTTTAAAAGCTTAAAATCAGGTGGAGCGAACTACGAACAACAAATTTTCCAAAATTTTCACCTTGGTGTCAAGATTGAGCAAATCAAAAGCTACATGTCTCGATAAAATTCCAGCAAGACTCATAAGGGAATGTCCTGACCTAATAGCGGACTCTCTTTGTACTTTTTTCAACAGGTCCATTACTTATGGCATTTGTTCAGATGAATGGAAATGCTCCAAAGTGATTCTTAATTGAAGCAGGAAAAGCGTTTTGATTTAAACAATTTTAGACCAATCTTTGTTAACCCTATTATTGCGAAAGTATTCGAGAGAATCGTTTATAACTAATTGTAAAGATATTTAACTGTGAACAACCTAATTTCTAGCCAAGAATCTGATTTTCGGCATTCCATAGTGACGGCCTTGCTCCACTCCACTGATAACTGGGCGTTCAATATCGACAAAGCCAACATAAACACTGATTTTCTCAAATCTGAAGAATACCGTCGACCATGATATTCTCTTGTCTATAAATTAAAGGCTTACGGTATCAAAGGTTCTACATTACATTTATTTCAATTGTATTTATTTAGCCGTACTCAGAAATGTATTGTTCATGGTTCTATTGCCGAAAGCAAATCTCTAGCTTCAGATATTCCCCAAGGAACAATTTTATGCCCGCTCTTATTTATCTTATATACTAATGAATTGCCCAAGTGTCTTTACCATTCGGAGCCTCAAATGTATGCCGATGATACGCACCTAACATTTGCTGGTAATAACCTTGATATTATCGAAAAAAAGCTGAATTAAGATCTCTACAAAGTCAAAAATTGGTTGGTTGCAAATAAACTGACCCTTAACAAGTTACATTAATATCTTCAGCTCGGAAGATAGGGACTCAGAAGTTTTTTCTTCTGAGAAAAAGAAGCTTGTGTCAACACGAACATTTGTTCTATGACCCTTAACAAATTCAAAACAGAATTTATGGTAACTGTGTCAAGACAAGGCATTAGGGCGGGCATGGATGGCGCAGTTGGTAAGACCACAAGGTCCCCAGTTCGATCCCCGGCTTTGTCGAGATTACAATATTTGTGCAACCTTCTTTTCCGCCTAAGCCAACTCAGCTTTTCATCCTTCCGGGGTAGGTAAATGAGAACCAGCATCTGCTGGGAGCTAACCTGCGATGGATTAGTGTCCCGTCCGGGGGGAGTCAAAGACTCTCATCCGCTTAACACTACAGAAACCGGAGATAAGCGCCGGCTCCATGGGCCACTAGGCTCGTAAAGGATTTAGTTTAGCTTAGCTTTCATTTGAAAACGAAGGAGATCAACAATAATTTGTAGATCTGTTCGAGTTCAGCAAAGATAAGAGTAAAACGATGTTTGCTGTTTTACTAACTCTAGTATCCAATTAAAACTTTCATAAAATATTAATGAAAACGTTCAACAAGATTCAAAACGAACGAAGCAAGTAAATAAAGGAAATGCTTAAATGTTAAAAGCTGATGGGTCACAGCTAAAGCCTGGAGTACAATGGCAATAGAAAGGTACAAAGGAGTTTGAAAGCTAATAACAACACGCAGAAACTAAGGTGTTAGTTCATTAATATCTTTAAATCCTACATTTTTTTTTGTCGTCTGTTCTCAAATATATTTTATCATTGTTCATTCTCTACTAAGATGTATGCTAATGAAGCACTCCTTTAAATAGAGCTCATTAAGCACTAACGACTGGCCCAAAGGGAAACAGTGAGTTTTGGTTCCCCTCGATCCTCAATTTTCCCCGAGGTGAAGCCTCAAAGGTGCACGACGTATTCGAGGTGGGAGGTATAACAATACGCTTTCTTTGCGCTATAGAATCTTAAGACTTGTACATCTGGCCTTCACCGTGTGCTTCCTCATGTTCGCCACAAATTTGTTAAGATTCCACCTCAAGATAAAGCAGGTAACTTGTGTGTGTTTGTTTGGGGGACTAAATTGCGTTCGATGATAGTTTGTTCAGTTTTGCTGAACATTAAATACACCCTTATACCTTGACATCCTGCTCAAATTTGTTTTGTACTTATTTAAATTATGCATAATAATGGAAAGAGTTAAAGTAACTTATCTCAAGTTGGATTTTTTAGTCATTTTTTCTTACTGACCCAGGGCCCACCAGGTCGTTTTATGCAAAAAAAAATACTCAAATTGTGCTCGGTCCTCAAAATAATGCTACTTGGGTTCCAGGAAATACATACAAACTTAAGCATCGTGTATGCTTTTTATCAAGTGAACAAAGTGGAATTGCTTAATTGCTGTTTTAAAAAACTTGTTTAATGGTCGTTTCTAACTAACTCTAAAGAGCCCTTCAGAACAAACCCAAGGTTTAAAAGGTCCGCAAAGTCTATGGTGTTTTATTTAGTTCCTCGACGCAGCCTTTACTACCTAAAGCTACACAACTCAAGGTTTAATTGTAATTCAGTGTGAACTTCAACTGTGGCGTCAATTTTGGAGCTCGTCGTAGGCGTGAATATATAAAGTAATATTTCTCGTTAAATATTCATAACTTTATATTTGTATAGAATTGCTAACAACATCTTTTACTACATAAAAATTCAAACTTTTTGCATACCATTTTTTAAGAACTCTTCAATAACAATAATATCGAATTTGTTAATAGTTTTTTTTATTCATTGCTGTACCAGAGCTTTTTACCTTGAATGCATAATCGGTAGTGTTTGCCTATTTTGTTTGTTTTCAGACCATCTCATTCGGTTATTGGAACGAGACACGAGAACAGAGGGAGTCCGAACCATTGTATTTTGCAACACAGCCTCGAGCTGCGATTGGCTTGCTTACACTCTCAATACAAAAAGAATTCCCTTCGTTCGTCTTCATGGCAACATTCCACCGATGGTGAGATATCGTTTACTAAAAACTATAATAGTCGAGTTGTCAAGACATGCAATGTGTTAGATCGCATCGAAATTAAAGAAAAAAAAGCGACAGAATAACTTTATAAATTAACTTGATCCCAGCTGTGAACTTTGGTTCATATGTTGTAAAACACACTAATTGTGTATTTCAAACCTTTCTTGGTCTTCGTGGTTTTTAGTCTTAATTTGAATGAAACTCTTTCTTCAGGTTCGCTGTGAGTTGTTCAGTCAGTTTCAGAATGGCAAAGCTGATGTTCTTGTATGCACGGACATTGCATCTCGGGGACTGGACACCAGTGACGTAAGTTGTTCTTGGCCTTCAAATGGCACCAAATGCAGAACAGTAAAGATTAAGACATAGACATAGATAGAAACAAAAATATTTAGACACGGTTAAAAACATCAGTATGTAGTTACAGTTTAAAGAAAAATTCTAAAACACTCTTTTACGTGTTTGCCATGTGGGTGCCATTTGATGAATATAAGTCATTAAAGCTCTTTCTAAAGTATGCTCAGATGGAAGTCCGTTCCAAAGGACAGCCCTGAAGTACATAAAACTGCTCTTCCGATAGTCTTTCTTGGTTTGGGTACATGCAATATGTTCACTGAAATCCATATGTTATAGGGCAATTTGTGTCTAGAGAACATAATCTGCATCTGGTTGTTTAAGTTCTTATAATTGAAAATTGCTTTTTTTTGTTCAACTAATTGAGATTTTGTCAAGAATAGGACCGGCACTGGCATTATATAGCTTGATTGTGGGATGTGGATAGAATGTAGAGCACGTTCGTGCTACTGCTGAATACTTGCAGCCACTAAAAATTGGTCTTAAAGCCACGTGGATATAGCCGGTATTACCGTTAATGCACCATACTTGAATAATGGAGAGCTTTGTGGGTTTTTAGATCTTTTAAGTAATCAGAGATTAAAAGTGCTTTCGAGCAGCATGCATGGGTAAAAACACTTAAGGGTTGAGTGGATTCGTGCAGCGTTTTTAGAGTTCTACATGCAGGTCCTACCTACTACTGAAGATATCGTTGAAATATATTCGTAATTACTTGTAAAAACTTCAGGTACCTGCACTAAGATGACAAAGGTTTGCACATTAAAATCATACAACCCGAACTGTGGAACTTTCTTCAAATGTCAGCACTTAACCTCATAACTTTGCACCAGTTTCCTGACCGAGAAATGCCAAAAAATAATATGGTTATCCTTTTTATAGATAGAGATATCCAGATATTTTTTAACAGTGTGTGGATCAACATTTAGAATTGGATCACTGCTGCCCAGATGGTTATCTTTTTCAAATACATATATCCAGATACTTTTTACCACTGTGTTGGACAACCTTTAGAACTGGACCACTGCTGTCCAGATGGTTATCTTTCTCAAATACAGATATCCAGATACTTTTTACCACTGTGTGGGCCAACATTTAGAATTGGACCACTGCTGTCCAGATGGTTATCTTTTCTAAATACAGATATCCAGATACTTTTTACCACTGTGTGGGACAACATTTGGAATTGAACCACTGCTGTCCAGATGGTTATTCCTCTTAAATGCCTGTGTTGTCCCCAAAGAGAACAAGAACGTTTTTATTTTTAACGTGAACATAAAAAGCCTGTCATTTAACATAATGGTTTTAATAACTTTAAAATTATGAATTTTAAAATTAGCTGCAAGCCACGTACTAACTGGTGACTGATCTCTTTTCCTTTTCAAAACCTGGGCTTGGTTGTTCAAAGGTTGGTTAACTTTAACCCTGGGTTAAGTGAAAATTCAAGCAGCAATCTCTTTGCTAAGAAAAGGTTTATGACTCTTACTCTTTTTTCAAGAAACAAACTTTATCCCAAAATTATTGCTCAAATCCGTCTATAAGATTGGAAACAAGTGCATGAGTTGAAACCTCCAGGGTTAATCTGTTTTTGAACAACTGAGCTCCGGAAATGTAGTTCACAGCAGAGGATAATGCCATGATATGAGGCAAAGCTGACCCTTTGAAATTTGTAAGAGCAGCCAGGTCTTTTTAGACAGCCCAACTATCCCATACATATAAGAGGGGACAAAATATTCCCCATGTATCAGTTCTGGTTAGTGCACGTGACCGACTTGTGTGTAAACACATTCATTAAATTATTACCATTTCTTAGGTCTCTCACGTGATCAACTTTGACTTTCCCACTAACGTGGTAGATTACATTCACCGCGTGGGACGAACGGGTCGCGTGACACCAAACGCACCTAGGGTACACCCCACAGCTACCAGCTTTGTCATTCATAATCGTGATGTCAGAATGGCAAAAACTATCGAGGTAAGTGGGCTTTTGTTTAGAAACAGTATGATCTATTCCAGTATGATCTATACCAAAATGAAAGCAGGAAACAATATTGGTAATTAGTATTTACCAATTAAGCAACCAATATCCATTTTCATGCGCTCTGATTGGCTACCGTAACTCACGATATCCAAGACTATTGGTTGATTTTGAGGCAGAAGTGAAAATGACTAAAAGAGCGCGTTCTAAAAATAGAAGAAAGGTTTACATTGTATGTTTCTTTGAAAATAAAGTGTATTTTTATCCCATCAGTTTGGTAAATACTAAAACAACTTTTGGTCTCTGTATTTATTACACAGATATGAGTGTTTTACCGAAAATAGACAACTCGTATTTTCCATACGAAACTACATCCGGGATACGAGTGAGATATCGGTGACGTCATTCCTTTGTTTTTCGTCTGTTTTTTTTTTATTTTCGATACACTCATATTTATGTAATAAGTAGAAAATTGCACCTTGGTTTGAACATATGAAGTTTATTTTCTCGTGGAAAAAAGATTTCCACTCGAAGATAAACCTCATACGTTCGCGCCACCGTGTAATATCCTCTATATATCTAACACTATTCACTTCCCTTTTGGGAGATAGTTGTTAATTATGGCATTGATAGTAATAAGGACAATAGTAATGATGATCATGCAATGGTAAAGGTTACTGCAATAACTATGACATTAAGAATGACATTAGTAAGGGTTATGAAAATGAGATTAGAACCAGGAATAACAATAGGTTAGGAAGTGCGGGCTGGTCCATTGTAATGAGGCACACAACAGAATTTCAGATGACCATACAGAAGTATAAAACCTACATCACACTTGCTCCTCTCCTTGATTTAAGATTCCAAGTACCCAGCTTTAGAACTGGGCCTAGGAATCGATATTGAAATTCTAGAAGAGGTCTTATTTTCCAGACGAGTAAAATATATCTGTAAAGATTGTGTTGCACTAAGAGAACACAATAGACACATAATGAACACAGTATGATTTCATTAGTAAAACATGTCTACCAATTTTTATAACAACAAGCTACCAACTTGGCGGTAGTGCTCATTTAACAAATAAAAATTTTAATAATAATAATAATGATGATAATGATAATAATAATAATAATAATAATTAAATAATGACGTTATTTAGGTGTCAAGTCTTCTAGCTGGCCAAAGGCCTGCTAATTGGGGACACCATCTCTACCACTCTAAGGTTGACGGAACCTTTTACATGATAGACACACTGTGACACACACACATAAACACATATATGTCTCCTAAGGCCTACGGTTTGACGTCCTTATCCGAGAAGACGCGAAAGTCTAACCATTTGAAGATGTTAGAGCAAAGGCAGCACCTTCTTCTCATTTATTTTAAGACCCCGAGTGTTGGTCCGGCCGGGAATCGAACCCGAGCCTCCCGCACGATAGAATGGCACCTTATATCATCTAGGCTAACCAGACGCTAGTTAAGTGGTTGCAAGTTAGCTATTAGCATGCATGTGCTATCAATGCTTGTGAAGTTAACTTTTTCGAGCCACATCCCACCAGCTTAAAATTTTTTTTTGGTTGTATCTTTAACAGTACGCGGCGAACAAAAATGCAAGTCTTGACAAAGATATAACAGTTCGTCAAAAGAGGTCTTATAAAAAGAGCCGTAAACCATCAGGATAGAATGACATATCAGTGCACAGTGTATCTAATAAAGCAGTCCATCGCCGAGAACTCGAATCGGGAAAAGAAGGACAGTCATGACCTCGATCCATCAACAAGAGGGAAGAAATTTGCTGTTGAAAATGACAGGAGTCATCCTTGCGAGGAAGTGAACCACTCAAAATAATTTTCGTTTTATAGAGTAAGAGATTATCTGCAGCGGCTACTGCAGTAGAGTTTCCTTCGATAAAGATGGTGTATCAACGAGAATACGCGTAACTCGATAACACGTTTACTCAGTTGTTCACTCCAACACTGATTGATCTCTCATGAAAGTCACGATGCGACCTGTTCCAAAAACCGGTTTTTTTTTTTTTTTTCTGTTTTTTTTTTTTTTTTTTTTTTGCTTCTTAGACTCAATAGTATTCCC
>JAOBBB020369195.1:0-12500 GCA_025331005.2 Zoanthus gigantus
AATAAATTAGTAAATATATTATTAAGAAAAAAAAAGAAAAAGAACAAGAGAGACTCACTTAAAAAGTTTGGAAATTTCAGTATCGTAACCATTTGTATTCATATCATTTAGCAAAACTGTTTTAGTTTCTTTTTGGTATACCTTTAAATTCCTTGTTAAAAATGGTATCTGATTCCATAGACGTAAACCCACTCGTGAGAAGGAGTCTTTTTGTGTATTTAATCGTCAATAGTTTGTGTAAAAGTTTTCACTAGCTGAAGATATTGTTTCATACGTGTGTAGTGCTTCAGAGTCCCTTTTCCCTAGAGGTCAAATTGTTGTATACCATATATATATACATGTTGAGTAGAAGACTTGACGGCGACCTAAATAAAATCATTTTTTATTGTCACAGTTTGCATGAGAGGCCATATTATTTTAGGATAGAACCTTGCCGTGATAAACACTCGCTCAAAATCAACTTAACTTCAACAAACCGGTTGAACTATTTTTTGCGAGCTATAACATCTCTCAGAGGATACATCAGGGAGTAGAGAGATCCCGTTATTGTAGAAATTTTCGATAAACTGCTTTCCCTAAGGATAAGATGACCTTTCTAGACTGAAAGTAAGCTTCTATTTATAAAAAAATTTGGCAGTATTATTTAAGAAAGAAATTTCTAAACAGAAAAGATAATACTGATTATCATATATGATGTTGAGAAACCGTTTTTTTTCTCTTTTTCCATTAACAAGACCACGAAACGAAGTGGTAATACACAAGGCAATATGTTAAGTGCTCACCAGTCTTTGCTCTTCAACTCTAACCGCGTTGGTGACGAATGTAGCTTGTAACTTATTCTGTCTCCAGTAAATCATAAAGGATGGCGGATTTTGCGAATTGTCTACAAAGCCGAAATCCGTCTATTTTATAGTCAAGTCGAAATTTAATTTTGTCAGCGTTAACTCAAAAGGTGTAATTATGCATTTATGGCTTAAGTGTTTGTTCCTATTTGAAAACTTAAAGATAAAGGGAAACTTGTATGTTCACAGAATTTCATCAGTTATTGAAGAACAGATCATTTATTTTATTTCTCTGAGACACCTCAAACATAACAATTTGTTGTTAAAATTCAATTATTATTGCAAGTATTTCTGGCACTACAGCCATGGGTATTAATGACATCAAACAACAAGTGGAATGTGATACGGTCTCTGCACATAAACCACATGCTCACTCTTTTAATTTTTCGTCAACTTGCTTTTAAGAAGGAAATACTTTGTGGTCACGTCCTTTGAATTTCATCGGTATATAGCAACACAGCAATATTTCAGCCAACGGACAAATATTGATTTAAGTTTCCTCAATAAAAGCGTTATTTACACTATAAAGTCTGTTGTCACAAGACCAACTTTCAAAATTTCATTTCCTGTTGTTTGTATGGTTTTCTGACGAAATCCTTACTTTAATTTCTACAAAAACTAACAACTTTGAGATTGGTAAGAAGTCCTGCATGTGGAGTTTCCTTTTCTTGAAGTCACTTGTAGCAATATAAAATTAATTCTAAGCAAACCGTTTTCAAAGCCAAACAACCCGAATAACTTATAAGTCAATGGATTATTTGCTTGTTCTATATATCACTAAGCTAAGAAAAAAAAACACGATTTCTTTAAGACTTCCTAATTGCGTCACATCATCATATGAAAGTGCCACGAGATTGCTTCCTCTTACTGTTTTAAGATTAAATAGTTGTTCTCCTTTTGGCAAATGTCATTAACGACAAAAAATCAGGCTGAAAAAACATTACAGGCTGAATTTCATTTAACTTATAACGGCTAAGTTCTGAACTCTATCTTCTACATTTCTCAACCAGTTTCTTGTTGAAATGATAACTTGTTAAACCCGCTAAAAAATAGAGATTTTAAACGACGCAATCTGTGATGCAACTTATAGGACATGCATGCGAAAGCCTTTTTTTTTCGGTTGGAAAATGTGTGACTGTGAGATTCATTATTACACTAGCTCGTACTATTTCTATGTACTATATATACAAATATGATTGTACCCATATCTGAAGCAAGCTGACATTTATTTTGATCATTTTATGTCACAAATGCAGGTGAAAACTAGCCGCAAAGGCCCTGCGCGGAATTGTTGGAAAACTGTCTCTAAAACTTAAGCATTTTTTGGTTATTATTGCTTACAATACAGTTAAGTAAATTCAATTTTTGAACGTAAGAACTTTGGTTTTCCTCAGTCTATGAACGAACTTGTTTTGCTGAAAGACGTACATAATTTAAGGTTTCTAAAGTTATGGGTGTAAGCTAGTTTCGCCATATTTAATCTATTGAGTATTGTACAAACACTGAAAGAAGATGGAAAATGGACACCCAGGAATTCAACTTTCGTTTCGAAATATCAAAAGCATTTTGTATAACTATTAAGATATCTTATTATTTGAATGGTAATTATTAAAAATATTTAGATAACTATTTTGTAAAAATTGTGTTAAATTCTTCAGCCAAGACAATGGAAAACCAATTAGTAGGAATCCAAACCCAAAGACAAGCTTCAGGAAAAATAGCTATTTCTTGTGTTTAGAAACACAAAAATCTCTAAGAGAAAGAAGTCGGGTGCCGGCATGGAGCCAGTAATTTGGCTACTTTGGGAAGCAAACGCAGTTGGAATCTCGATTCACTGTTGTCTGGGTAGTTGATTTACGTCATATATGCTCAGACCTAATAGACGTCATGTATGCTCGTCGCGATTATGCCTGAAAACAAAATCTTTCAGGCCTCAACGGGATTCGAACTCATGACCTCTGCGCGACCATCGATGCCACACGATGATTAAGCTTGAGTTTGTACCGCGGTGGAAACAATGACGTTATAAATGATGGATGCAGATATATGTACGTAACTAAAACAATTGTGAAAGAAGACTAAAAAAATATATTTTGAAGCTTCAACGATAGCTATGAAGCCACAATTGCATTGCATGGAAGAACCGGCCACTTTTAGTGGGTCTGAGTCTGACTTGATTGGTCTAACATCAGTGCAGACATCAGTGACTCGAAAAAATTCTGGCAATTTTGCAAGAAATGCGCGGTTTAAATTTGAGAAGGCTCTTTAATATTTTAATTGTTTCAAGGCAAAAAAATCCCAAAGTATATAAGTCCGGAACAGCTGTTCTTGGCTCCTAAAATTCAAGCTTACTGTTTTTTATGGTAGTTTTAAGGGGTACTGTCCGCTACCGACGTGGCCATTATGTCCATTTTAGTGGCTTCTAGTCAGCTTCTAGAACTTATTTGTTTTCTAGATAGAGCTGATTTTGAAGCCGGAAAATAATGTCATTTGTGAGAAGGACCCAGCAAAGAACCTTCTAAAGAATCTGTTTGAATAAAACATGCTTGCTTGACAAACAATTAAATATCTCTTGGGAATGAGTTTCTTGTTAAAATGGCACAGTCATTACTTTTGTTTTCTTTGGCTATTTAACGAAATATACTAAAGCATTTTACTTCTCAGTCGACGCTCGATGTAAATAATTGCAAAGATTTGGAAAAGATAACATAATATGAGTCAGGAACGCGAAAACTGAGTCTTTCGGCGGACGCTATACAATCGTTTTTTGTTCTGTTTTAGTTTTCCAATAACTATAGAAATAATCACTGTAATACCGAGTTCCGCTCAGTACGGCTTTGTGCTTAATGAGCGCAAACCAAACAACATTTCTAACTCTATAGAATAATCATTTTAATCAGTAAGCAAATGAGTTGCGTCAATCACTTTAATTATAGTTGCATTAAAGTCTTGTCATTTTTTCTGTGCCATTACTCAGAATTCTATTTCTATAAAATTGTTATTTCAAAAATTGCTACTAAAATATGAATCAACGCTTTCCTACCAAAAGGCAATTTCTGTTAATTTTTGCATCATAAAGATTTTACACAATAAAAAAACAAAGTTCCAGGTTGCACTTTTCTATTTTAGTTTCCAATTAAGTGCTGGAAGGAAAAAATGTAACACAAATGGATTGACTGAAATCGCTTCTTCTCGAATAAGACTTGTGCAAGATTCTCAGTCCGAGTTGTCAAAATTCGAAACAAGCTATTTGTTTGAAAAATCAGTTATCAAGGTTTAAATTGGATAACGTTTTTCATGTAGAACTTGAGTGCCTGCTATGATGAACTTTTTTATTAAAAGCCCAACACAGCAAAGATTATATTCCTATCTTTGTCTCAAATGATATTGTCGGAGGCATTCCGTTTTTGATAGTCGGTGCTTTTCCCAATTTTATTTTTTTAATTTTTTACTGCTAGCAATAGTTCCAACTTAATCAAAACCCTACGTTCCTGTCAGGATTCGAACCTAGAAATTCCTGATCTATACTCTATAGTCAGAGTAAAATAAGTAAGATGTTGAAGTTAACACTGAAAAAGGTGAGAACTGTAATCGCGGTTGTCAACTTTTGCTGGATCTTAAAACCTTGTATAATTTAAATTAAAAACTTTAGAGTGTGAATAATCCGTGAAGTCAGCAGAATTGGGCGCCGTAGTGGATTGGAGTTAATGAAAAAATTAACATCGTATGACCCCGGCAAAGTGTGTTGAGAGAAAAACGCTACGTGGACAATTCATGTATCGTGATCACAGTGAGGTTTGATAACAATTAAAATGAAAAATGTATAGATATCAATCATACAACATGGTTTTTTCTCGACATTTCATCTTCAGTTTTTATTACACAGACAATTTTTCAATGAAAATAAAATTTTGTTTTTACATACCCAATAAATGTGTTTAGTTTTGATTTAGCATGCATTTAGTAAAACATACCGAGAATTTTTAGATTTTTGCGTGCGTGAAATCTTTTGGTGAAAACCAAATTGTTTCATCATTAAGTTAGTACGAGCTAAAAATGTTTTACTGTTTGACTTGCGGTGTTATCGGTTGATGTTCGCTCACAAACAAACCTTAAAATCCTACCTTTCCAGGCAATTGTTTGAGTTCTATCGATTTTATAACTTTTCTTTGCTGCGATGTAGCCTCGATCTGTTTTAAAGTTCTTCATATATAACACCACATACAGGTAGTGCAAACAAAATTAGTTGAGATCGGAACTTTGCCCCGATACAGAATTGAGAACTTTTTATCGGCTTTGCCAAAAAGTAGTGCATATCTGTTGACGCAGGTGTTTTGAGGGCTTTTCTTATCAGTTTAAGTGATATTCAAATCAGGGGATTTGGCTTACAAATTTTATTTTTTTCCGAACAGTTTCTGATTAGCAATTCATTAGATGACGCCTTAGCTATCACATGTCTGGTTATTTTATAGCTGATTCGATCCAAAATCAGCTACAATACGGCAAAAACATTTAGTATTTGCGAAAACGAGTTCAAAAGATTCACACATATTCTGTTGCGTGATTTCCCATCTAAATGTCAAGTTTGATGACATACGTTCAGATAACATGTAATCTGTACACAGGTTGTCTGATTTTAATTGCCAGCGTTACGTGATACCTTTATATTTTAGTATCTTTTTCCAATCGTTTCCGTAGTTATCTGATCTTTTAATTGTTCATTGTAGATATCTTTATTAAAGCACGGGTGAAATGAAATGTTTTGAATAAACATTGTCACGTCATGTGATTGTAACAAAGTCTACCGAACTAGTTCAAAACTTTGCTTCATTCCCTGCGGGTACTCATAAAAATTAGGTAGCGAGGTGCGGCCCGCTTACCTGAAATCTTTACCATATTTATAACCAAAATCTGTTATTTTTCCTACCCAGTTTTTATTGCCGGGTGTGATCGGCGCGGTTGTAAGATCCCTGCTTTCCGACCACACGGTCCGCAGTTCGATCCCAGTTCCGCCTAGATTCAATATTTGTGCGACCTTCTCTTCCGCCTATGCTAACTCAGCTTTTCATCCTTCCGGGGTAGGTAATTGAGTACCAGCGTTTGCTGGGAGCTAACCTGCGATGGATTAGTGTCCCGTTCAGGGGGAGTCAAAAGCTCTCATCTGCTTAACACTACAGAAGCCGGACGGATAAGCGCCGGCTCCATGGGCCAAATGGCTCGTAAAGGATCTAGCTTAAAACAATACCTTGTTTCAGACCTGCTATATATTAACTATTTCCCTAGTTCAGACCAATGTTAAAGACAATGTTTATCTGCTGTTTTGTTCAGTTTGGCTCCAAAAAACGAATTCAAGACTACAAGTGCAAAAATAGGAACCCTATTTATGACTACAATATCTAAAGTTGATACCCTATTTCTGGCCAAAACCGCGGAACAAACTCAGGTTCAGTAATCGATTTACTCCTTGAATTGGCATTGATGAACCCACTAAAAATGATTTGCCCACCACCTTTGTACCTTCATAGCTCGTTTGTTAAAAACCGCTGGAGCGGAATCGCAGAGGTCACGGGTTCAAATCCTTTTGAAGCATGACAGGTTGATTAAGTTTTCAGGGTTTCGCTTAAATGGTGCACGTAACCGTTGTAAACCTCACGTGTTCGAGTTCCATTGAACCGAGGGTGAATCAACTAACTCTTTCAAATGTGCAAATTTAGTTACAGGAGCTGAATAAGCGATTAATGTCTGGGATTGTTCCGGTAAACTTTGTAATCTCGAGTTTTGGTCATTTATTTTGCTGTGCCAGGCATTGGATTTCGCCTGCGCTGCTTGTTTTGACTCGACGGCTTTCAATTCGAAAGCCAATTTTTGTTCAAATTTCACTTTTTCCTATATATTTGAGTTCCTCTAAAAATTCCACTTCTCTGATTTTATTCTTCATCGTTCTCTCGGAGCCCATTAGTTCTACAATTTGGTCGGCGAAAAAATCTAAGTCAAAGACAAAAGGCAAGGTTTTGAACAAGAGTTTTTTTGTCTTCCCTCTCATTGATTTTATATATTTTGCATCCTGAATTTCGAGATTAAAAATATTTGCTTTACTTGCCTTTTGCATTAGATTTGTTACCTACCTATTTAGATTTGAGGGTGGTCTAGATCACGTTTCACGGAAAATAAAACGGTCCTTTCACAATTCACGAAAAATAAAATAGACATTTAACGCTTCACGGAAAAAAAGAAGAACGTTTTTCTTAAAAACAAAAGTTACATACCGTTACATTTTGAAAAATTACGTCAAAAGCAAAGCATTCCTAGTTGTTTTCACTTTCCGTCCACGTCGCTTTCTGCGCGATGCAAAAAGGAAAGCGAATTCCTCGTTCTGCATATCACGAATGACACCATGTTCCTCCACTGCAGAACCACGGCGAATTAAACATTTATTTCTCGTTTCAAGAAAATTATTTTGCAAAATTACGCTTCACGGCTAATAAGTAATATGGAAATCACGATTCACGAGGGAAAAAAAATTAGCTATTTCTCATTTCATGGGAAAAAAAGGGCCGATCACGAGTAGCGAAAAATACCATTTACCACCCATAATAGAACAGCTACATGAATTTTTTAAGCTGTTAGCGGAGCGGTTTAAAGGTTTTGTAACAAATCGACAAGATTTGTTAAGCGGCTCAATATTTGATGTCAGCGGTTGTTCATGACGTAAGTTACAATACTTGAAGATTTTAAATAAGAGGAAAACGTTGTTAATGTGCTGCTTTTTTGGCTGTCATAAAAGGGAAAAAAAAATTCGCAAGACATGAATCGCTCAAAAAATATTAAGATTTCAAAGCACACTGCCTTATTTAAGCTCTGAATAATGTAACCTACGTCATGCCATACCGCTGACAATCTCAATAGCGAGCGCGGTATCAAACCTTTTTTTAGATACTTTTCTTCATTTCTAAATTTGACTTTTCGATGTAATTTGACTTAAGATAAAATTTAAAACAAAAACTTTCACAAAGTTAATCTGCTATGCCAATAGATTCAAACAAAAATAGGTTAGTTTTAATATTCAGTTCTCCTTTTTAAAATAGTTCGTCGACTTCCTATTGCATTGCCCTCAGTTAAACCGACGACGACGCCTCTTGAAACAATGCAATGATTCCCACCCCAAAACTGAGAGGTTTATGTAATATAAAGAAAATTTGACTTTATCACCCCCTTTTTTTTACTTTTTTAGTTTAAGAAAAATGTGGGTCGTTTTTTGCCGTGTAGTCGTTTTTAAATATGAAGAATGTAACCGTCTTAATGAAAAAATTATAGTTGCAGACTAATCTTTTTACAACTGAAAATGCAGCTGCTAAACGCGTTTGATTTTTTCTATTCCGTTTTAGCTGTCACGGAAACAGTTTAACAAATACTTGAGTAATTTGAATAACTTTTTTAAAAAGACAGTTGGGTGCGTCGAGTAACAAAACGAATTGCAAAATCAATATTTGAGTAAATATTCAGTTTCAGTATTTGCATGCAAGCTAATATTTTGAGTGTTAGCCAAAGAAGAGAACTGGTCAAGTTGTTGTCTTTAATTCTCTCTTCTGAAATTAATTTGCAATTTTTGTAGAATTTACTTTTACTAATTTAACACAGTTCACTGTAGTAATCAAAATAGGCAATTTTAGCATAACACACTTATACCGTTTCTTTCGCAATGTAACAAGTAGAAAATCTGAAGCAATGAGCCTTGTAAATACTGTATCTTTCAACCTCCATTGCTACTCATTTTAGTTTGATTTACCGGTCAAATACGAACATTACTCAGTTTTTCTAGTTGTTTTTTTAAATCAAAATCTTGGTTAACACGTTTTAATATCAATAGGGGCAGTAAAAGAGAAGCAGTTTAACAAACTTCACACTTTGAAACAGTTATCGTACAGTTAAAATTACTTCAATTTTAATTTCTGATAAAATATAACACAATTCTGGCAATACCGCCAACATATCAAAGAAAAAGATATACAGTATTCTTAAAGTAGAAATAATTGTGGCAATAAACTATTTCACTAACAATTTTGGTATTCCAGGAACTATTTTAACAAACTTACCGAAATTAATCGGTCTTCAATGCTGGTGGCCAGTTAAGATCTCGCCTCTGCCCTGATTGCTGCTTAAAAAAACAGGTTCAGTTTTATAAAATTTTCAACTTATTCATTTACCATTATGGCAGTTTCTCATGCAGCTGCCACTAAATACTTATATTAAAGATTTAAAGCAATTATTTTTATATATCAGTCGACATTACGTAAGCACACCGAAAAGTGTTTTTTACAAAAAAGCCGCCAACAGGGTACGCCATTAATTGTCAAATGGAAAAAAAAAAGGGAATTGGTAAAGTTTAGTAATGAAAATAAATACTCTCCTAATAATTCCAGAGTATCGCAAAATTGTTTTCAAACGGAAAAACTATGTTTTTTGAAAAAACTTTTGAGAAGCCAAAATATATAAATGCTAACATGAAAGTTTGTTTTGAAAAAGAGTGTATTTGATCAAATGAAAACACTAGCAGAACTAAATCTTGCGGTTATTGTTTAGGCTTCGATTTGAACGGTTTTAAGAACAAACAAATTTTTGAATTTACATTTTAAAATTGCCTTGCAATGTACTGCGAAACAATAAGATTAGATTATTCAATTTAAGTTAATATTCTCTTACATTATGTCTTTGATTATCAAACCTTGCCAGCAAACTGTTTTAGTATGAGATTTATTGCGAATTTAACTTTTTGTTCGTTTTAAGGGAAATGTTTTTATTAGCATGCGTGACAAGCGGTGGTATAGTTAAAAGAAAACTCCTTTTGGTGGCCTAGCGTGCCTAGAACTAACGTAACAAAAACAAACTGCAGCTTGCTAAAGTTATAATATTTAAAAATTATTTCACTGCGACTCCGATGCTACAAATTGAAGCTGATATCCATGATTTAGCTTGGCTTCTTTTTTCTTCTCTCTTCTATAAGAGTGGGTCTCGGGGTCAACTTCAGATCATTAAATGGCAGTGGAACACGTATGGTCGGTCATTTGTTTTATTTGCTAATCACTTATGTTGTTTATTTTTGAAAATACTTCAGCTTTGTTTAAATAATTCTAAAACCATCTGTCGTTCATGCAAACGAACTGCTCAATAAAGCCCTGAGCATTGTTATCTTACCTTGCAACAAATTAGACATGTAGAGTTATAAAAATTTTAAAAAGTCATCCCGAATTTTTGCCATTTTAAAATTCTCAGTTTTGTACCTCAGCTGACCAGAGTTGCATGGCAGACTAAATTAAGTTTAGGCTGTTTTCTTACTGAATATTTCTTCAGTTGCTGCGCGAGGTTCTAAAATAGAGTGGCAGTTATTTCTAGATCTGTTTCGTCTGTGTTGTACCTGTATTAGACGAATTAACTAGATAAATAAACCATGGTTTTGATGTTATCAACGAGAACGAAAGATTAGAATGAGAGGGGGTACTGAACAGAGATTAATAAATACTCCCATGATAGTTCTGATAGAAATGAAAAACAAAATTCTCAGATATAGTGATACCACAATTCTAAAACAATTAAATATGTCTAAAATGTCTAGGAACTGGTCTCAGTTACTGAAATAGTGTCACACCAAATCTTATAACTAGATATATACTATTTAAAACCTTTTTCGCTAACCATACAAAAATGAATTAGATTGTACAAGGTTATCTTAACCTGAAAATGAATCGTAAATAAATTTGATTGATCTTGTTTTCCCCACATTTAAAGTTTTTATAGCTTGGATTCTTGACAAACTACAATATTGTTTCTCGGTCCCAGGGCCGCTGGGGGTATGTTATGTTAGGAGTGGATTCACATAGCCCCCATCATTAGCTGCATTATTATTGTTAACAGCTAGCCTATGCCGAACAATCAGCTAACCGCTCGTTTTTGTTCAGATAATAAGATACAGAGTTTCTTGGTAACTTTTAATTTCTTTATTCAGCAGAGCATTTAGTATGGAGTAGAAGTACGTATACAGGTTCTTGTAACGCTTTGATAGCTAAAAAATATTATACAAATTAACAGAAATGTAATTTATACACTTTGTATAGATATCAATATGTTTTCGCGGCTTTAAAATTTTAAGTTTTCTTCTAGTTAGCCGTTGGCGACTTCTTAGTTTCTCTTAGCAAAAGTCTACATAAATTGGTAAAACACGTGACTAATTCAACTCTGCTGAAATGTTTAATCATCGCCATGATGGCATGAATATGCTTAAAGTAGAAAACTCATCAAAGAAACTCAGCTCACTAAGGGGTAACCCCCGAAACAACGTGCTCTGCACCCCACTTGCGTCAATAATCTGAAAATTTCCGATTTAGGAGTTGTATTAGTCACGTGTTTTACCTTTTCGCCGACGAACTTTAATAAATGTTTTAAAAACTATGGCAATCACACAATTAATCAGTAGCAACTTCATAAATGGATGCTGTGTCGGTGTTTCTATAGAAACAGTTTTACAAGTAGTTAAATTTTACACCGTAGTGAATTGAGAAAAAAATTTAAAAACACTGACGTTTCAGTCTGTAGTCCTTCGTCGGTCACATTCACTCCGACGAAGGAATATAGTCCGAAACATCAGTTTTTAAACATTTTTTTCTTATCTCACTACGGTGTAAAATTTAACTACTTGTAAAACAGTAGCAAGTTCAGTTTAGCAAAGCAAAACCTGTTTTCAGTCGCCACAAAAAATGTTGGCTGTTACTAAGCAAGCTAGCTGTTTGTCACTTAAGTCTGTGAATTAATCCAACTAAAACCAGAGCTTTTTATATCAGACTATATTTCTCCTGACGTATATTTATATGGTTATGCATGATTAATTCGCTACCAACCCGATACAACCGCATGGGTAGTTTTAAGAAAAACAATTTTTTTCAACAAATATTTTTCAGTAAATGTGATCACGAGCCCCACCGCGTTGCATCCCAAGATATTAGAGAAAACAATTTTTAGCTATTGCTTCAAAAAATTAACAGCCTGTGCTATATTATTCGATCAAAAAGACCGAAAATGCTTGTGAATTTAACTAAAAATGTTGCTTCTAAAAGTCTAATCGTATCTGGATTAAGAGCTAAGGTTTGTACTTAAATAGAATGAGACACAATAGTTTCGCATCAAGAAAGTTTTAATCATTTTTGAAAAGACTAGGCATTCTACTAGATTGAAATTCCACGCCAGTTGATCTAGAATAAAAAGTTTTAGCAGCTGCGATTGAAATGAAATATATATGGAAGTTATAAGTATGGCAAGAAAAAGAAATCAACAGCCATTGACCAACAAATACTAAAACTAATTCCAACATAATTTCTGTAGACTCTCTTCATGACTGAAGATAGTAAGCAGCGACATAAAAATCATATTGACATTTACATACCCGGGCAACGATATAACGCTTTAAAAAATCGCTGGTGTATATATGTTAATTATTTCACACAGCATTTCAGCTACTCACCTTCGTAACTTGACTGTAAAACAAATCCTGGTGAAATTATCTGAGAATTCCAGTTGCGAGATAAACAACTGTGCAATGTTTCTTCACAATCAATTCGTTCTTTTGACCAACTGTGTACAATGGCTGAAATTGGTAAAGTCGCCGTGTTT
>JAOBBB020369195.1:17500-18873 GCA_025331005.2 Zoanthus gigantus
CTAAACTATTCTTAATCTTATTTAAACATATGTAAGCCAGCATTGTATAAATAGATATTTCAGCCCTGAAACTCACATCCCTTATAAGCCTCTTGGTTTCTTTGTACGCTTCCTTAACTATTTTCAAATATAATATCGAAAACTTTATGTATATAGATGTTTGTATTACAAATCAAACTGAGACTGAGGAAACCCTAATGTATTATTACCCGAACCATGCAACGCAGTCCTCTAGGGTTAAAAGGACTGTTTAGACACACAACCTTAATAGATCCATTCATTTTCCATTTCTCTGCTGCATTATATATCTCAAAAGGAGAGTCGAGCTACAATAATTCAACGTGTACCATACACGCACTTAAAATAACTTATTTCCCATTAATCCTTTTTTTTTCACTCTTTATGAAACCATATTATAAAAGATCGGTCAGACAACTGCAAAATCTGTAACTGCGAACTAGAATGGTATGTTTGAGCCGTCATTTGTTAATGACAGCGGCATCTCTGTGAGAGTTCTCTTGCCAAACACCACGTGCTATTAGGAAGCGCTTGCTCCTGGGATTGTGGACAGTCAGGCTGGGAGTATTTGATGTTTTACAATGTTAGTTCTGTTCGAAACTCCAGCAGGCTATGCCATTTTTAAGGTAAGAACAACAGCGAATGATTGTGCAACTTCCCAGAAGGCTTATGAGTGTATTTCTGTGTTTGAAAGCTGTATTATTTTAACGTTCTGTTGCAGCTTCTGGACGAGAACAAATTACAACAATCTGAGAATCTTTACAAAGATTTTGAGAACCCAGCAACAGCTAGTAAAGTGTAAGTTGAATTCGATCGATATTCAATCTTCTATTATTGTAAATGTGTAATATTTTGAAAAATGATCTGTAATTTTTTCATGGAGTCTGAAAACAAGAAAGGGTTATTTTCAACTTAGTAACTCTTTGTTATCTAATTATGATTCAGTGCCAAACCATTTTAGGTTACCCTAAAAAATTCATAATTTAGGGCCCCATCAGAATCAATTTGTATGATCATTCCCAACATTCAAGGTAAAATTTAAAGGCTCTTGAAATCGTAGTCTTTTAAAACTATATTATGGACTGTTTGGCTCTAGTTAATCGGTAATCCAACTGATTGGAACAAGATGAAGATGATTTATCGTTTTATGTTGTTTAATGATTTGAATTTGAATTTATTAGATAAAAATATCAATGGCAAAGCTTAATAGGTTTGAAAAATAGATATTTACAATGATTACAATGCTAATTAAAAACTGGACTATTTACAAACAATGAATAATTATAATTGGATAAAACGTTTATACATATATAAAAGTTAAATTGCAAGGTTGCCCCATGTATTTACGCAGGATG
>JAOBBB020369196.1:0-10069 GCA_025331005.2 Zoanthus gigantus
TGAGAGCAATGTGTGGTGCAAAACTGATGGAGAAAAAGAGGACAGGGGACCTAATGGAGATGTTGGGATTGAAGGAGGCAGTGGTTCCGATGGCAAAGGCGAATGGAGTGAGATAGTAGATTCATGTGTTGAGGAGGGATGATGGGAATGTTTTCAGAGAAGCGTTGGAGTTTGAAGTGAGGGGCAAGAGGAAACAAGGACTACCAAACAAGTCGTGGAAGATGGAAGTGGAGAAGGAGAGCAAGAGTTGGTTTGGAGGAGAATGCTGCCTATTTAAAATAGCAAACAAAACTTGATGCCCGTTTATTGTACCACAACCAAGGTCTGGCTCTCATGGACTATAAAAGTTGAGCCTGTATTATGTGCTTATGGGAGGTACCACAGAAACAAAGATTGTGGTGAATTTTGAGGAAATTATGATTTTGAAGAATAAACAGTACAAAATTGACTTCTTTTACTGTAACTCCTTTGCACCATTTGTTTGCTTTGGTGTTAAATTTTTGCATCCAAATAAAAAATATTGTATCCTTGGACACAGTGACATGGCTTTGATCTATCACTGACAATACAGGCGACAGTATATGCTGTCTGCAGTCTCTTGTATTGTGTCTTTTAGGATTCAAAGGATTAAGTCATATAGAATCAGGTATAGTGAACTTATCTGTTATATTGAAGATTGCATGCATATTGAATTTCAGGTTCACTTGGTTGCATTAGATATTTTCACTGGGAAGAAATATGAAGATCTTTGTCCATCGACTCATAACATGGATGTGCCATACGTGAAACGATCAGACTGGATGGTATGTTACATTTAAAATCTTACTTTTTATAGCCTTTTTAGATACCTAATAGGGCTCAACTCAACTTTTTCTCTTTCCAATATTAAAAGCAATTTTATTATTTTAATTTTATTTAAGAAATTTATATTCTAAAACAACATAGCTCAAAATCTGTTTATTTTCAACAGTTGTAACATACAATAAACAGAGTAGTAGTTTGGAGTGGTGTTTGGGGGGAGATGAAATGGCAGTTTTGGGAAGGACTGAGAGTGGAGTGGGATGATACAGGCATGTATTGGGTGGAGGGTGGGCATGTTTTGGGAGGGGCATTGGGGTTTGTGTGGTGCACGGGGAGGTAGGGGCAGCCAGGCTTGTGGGGGATGCAGGTGGAGAGAGAAGGTGGGAGTGTTGGTTTTGGGAGGGAGCATGCTGTGAATCAAGTGAGATGGAGAATGGAAGTTGGAGAAATTGCTGTTAGAGTGGGATAAATCCTGCCATGCCTGTTTATGGGGATAAACCTGGATCAAAGTTGGATTGATGATGATGAGTAGTAAAGATTTTGTTTGTAAATGAAAATGTTTGACACTGAAGCTATGTTCTCTTCTAGTAATTCCTTGATATTTGATCAATAGGCCATTTGCAGTTAGCGATCACATGACCACACCTACCACAAATTAATTAGATATGGCAAAATGATGATCCCTGGTGTATACCCTTTTTCACTAAAAGTGCTGTTAATCCTCACACGACTCTGAGCATTCCTGTACATTGCTTGAACAAACTTCACCAACCACTTGCTTGCCCCTGACAATATCTTTTGGAATTCTATCAAAGGTTTTTCCAAATCAACAAAAGCCAAGTACAGGTTCTTCTTTTTGATAAGAAACTTTTCCTGCATTTGCCTCAGGATAAAAATAGTATCATTGGTTTCTCTCCCAGACATAAAACTAAACTGCAGTTACCTCACTCCAGAGGTTCTCCTTTACCCTTGTAACAGTTGACAGTCTGCAGGAATAACACCGTTTCTCACAAACTGATTGGTCAAGTTTGTGATCATCTCAATGCCTGTTTCTTCACCTGCAGCTTTCAGCATTTCTGCGACAATACCAGAGGGCCCTGCTGCCTTACCCTTCTTCATCTTACTCACAGCTTCCCTTACCATTTCCTTCTCAGTTCTTATGACTGGTCCAGCTACTGCTTCTGCCACTTCAAGATTTTCTCTGTCCCATGGGAACTCATTGTTTAGCAATTTCTCATAATAGCATTTCCAGGCATTCTTCTTGTCTTGCTCATTAATTGCCAACTCCCCGTCACCAGTTCTGATGCATTTCTCTCCAACAATACCCTGATTTGTTCTTCAGCACTTCCTGAAGTAAGTCTGGGGTTGGTACCCACAAGCTAATTTACTTGGTCTCCAAACTTGCAGTTCACCTGTTCCTCATTCAATCTCCATATGTTTCTCCTGGGGACAAACTTTCTCTTCACTTCATAAACTTTCTTCACCTAAAAGTCACAAACTACTGGTTTATGCTGTGTCACGATTTCTTCACTGGGTTTCACCTTTATATCACTTAAAAGCTTTCTGTCCCATTTCCTGACCAACAGATAATCCACTTGAGTCTTGACAGTTCCATATTCATATGTAACAAAGTGGCATTCTCTTTTCTTAAAAAAATAGTATTTGCTACCAACATGTCCATGGCAAACCCAAATTCTAAGATTCTTTCTCTTTCTCTATTTCTATCACCATAATCATTTCCTCCATGAACTCCCTCAAAACCTCCAGAAGTCTTTCTAGCATGATCATTCAAATCTCCAGCCACAACAAGTATGTCCTTCTCATCAACCTTGCCAGCAACTGCAATAAGCCTGTCATAAAACTCATCTTTAACTTCATAACTCAAACCACATTGTTGTGCATAAACTGATATTGTTGTGAAAATAGTCTCACCCACCATCAACTTCAACAATATTATTCGATTACTAACACGATTAACATCAATCATTTTATCCACCCACTTCTCAGCTAAGAAAATGCTGACACCACCTGTGCCCTTGTCATTTCCCATCCAGAACAACTTATATCTCGTCCTCTTTCCTTCGATCATTCTGACTGACTTACCTTTCCACCGTGTTTCTTGAACACAACATATATCAATGCATCTTCTCTCAAGAAATTCAACAATCTCTCCTGATCTTCCTCACAAGTTTCTAACATTCAGACTGCGAAGTCTTAAGCTTATCAAACTTTCATTGGGTTGATGTAATAGCTTGATAACGGTCTGACTATGCCTACATCTAACATAGGTTCTACCATGTGTGAAACTTTTACTAAGATTAGTTCCAGTCCCCCTTATGCAGTTATTTGAATTAACTTTAGAAGACATTTCATGAAAAGTGTGGCAGATTTTTAAAGGCCCGATGCCACTCAGTGAGGTGATGGGCACCGGTATTTTTATTGAGACACCATCTTAGATCATTGCCATCTAAGGCTAATAAGCACTTCATCTGCCCTTGAGAGAAAAAGACTATACCCTGCCAGTTCTCAAACTGGTATTTCATGTATTAAAGTTGTGGATAAATCATGGCCTTTGGGGTCAACAGTTACAGCATAAAACGGATTGTCAAAAGCATTTAGAGTAGCCAGAGTTGCCAAAAGAGCAGGGTAAAGACCCCCCAAACTTGTCTTATCCTGATCACTGCCTCCATCATTCTCATCTTGTTATTTATCAATCTTTCTCTTTAACTAAATTGAAATCTAGCAAACTCCTGGTTCGCTTTCCTTCGTCACTACCAGTCCCCATAAATTTCTACATGCATGAACTTGCATGATGACATATTTTGCAAGTCTTCTTATTATCACGGTAATCTTCAATATCAGATCAGATGTGAAAAATGCCTGATTTTCTAAGTCATGAACACTTTCATCCATTTTAAACATAATTGTTTGTTAATTCCTTTCAAGTTGAGATAAGATTGTATATTATTATTATTAAGTTCTTTTTTGTGTCTGTTTAACTCTACAGTTTTAATCCCTTCAGTCTCCTGCATCGTGCTAAAAATTGAGCTACATGCACTTAGAGTAGCCGGTGCATTTTTCCAAGTAGCTGATGAAATGAACAGTTTGCCAGCATATTTTGGCAACCCTGGTAAAGTTACCTATAATAGTGTTACAAGGTAAAAAAATGACTGAAGAAAAATTAGCTAATTTGCTGCACATTGCAGTGCAATTGGCTACCAATGCTGCCCTATTTTGCGAATTTTCATCATGAAATTCCAGAAGCCCTGATTTTAATTGGTTTAGTTATGTGCTCAGCAGTGTGGTTGGCACACAAGTGATAAGATCCCCACATTGCAACTACAAGTTTGAGGCCTCAATGTTCTTTGCTCTGTTTAGATTAGCATATTAAATGCAATTGTAAAAGGTGTGTTTATTAAATGTAAAGAAACTACTTAGACATTTGCTTTATAGATTTTTAGACTTTCTTGACATATTTTATATTTCGCTTGTTTGTACTCAAAGAAATACAGTAAAGTGTAGTGACCAATACATTCTTTAAAAAAATTCCTTGAAAAATAATTGAAATTAGCTTACAATTGGTAGAAAATGTTATTTTTAGTCAAGCAAATCATGATCTGTTAGAAAGTTTTATAAAATCTGACTTGGAAATTTTCGTGAAAAATGATATTATTAAAATGTATGGGAAAATACAGACTGATTAATAACTCTGAGAATTAGCTTGCAATTGCTAGACATTGTATTTATATTTATACTGAAACAACTCTAATTTGAAATTAATAAAAAAAACTTCAAACACAGTGGAAAAGGACAGTGTCTCTTTAACTTTTAATTACCTTGGCATGTATTTAGTGTTGGTTTCAATTCAATTCCAATTTTGATCCGGGTTTTTATAGCAGCAATCTCTACAACTCCCACTCTCCATCTCGCACTCGATTCAATGCATCCTCCTCCTTCAAACCAACACTCCTGCTCTCCTTCTCCACTTGCATTTTCCATGTCATCCTCAATCATCCTCGCTTCCTCTTTCCTATCACCAAACTCCAATGCTTTTCTCAAAACATGCCTATCATCCCTCCGTAACACATGCCTGTACCATCTCACTCCATTCGCTTTTGCCATCAGAACCGCTGTTTCCTTCACTGGTTTGCAGAACATTAAAATTAATTCTTTGTGATCGACATTTCTCAATCAATTTCTGAAGAAAAAATGATTTTTTATTCTTTCAACAGGTGGTGAATATTGATGATGGCTATCTTAACTTAATGGATGATGGTGGAGATATAAAAGATGATCTAAAGGTGCCAGAAGGAGATCTTGGAAAGAGTATTGAGAAAAGGTTTAAAGACGAAGAACAATTTTTTGTCACTGTTACTGCAGCTATGGGTGAAGAACACGTGACTGGAATGAAAAATGCAACCAACCAATAAGCCATAGAAAGGACAGTTTGAATGGGCTGTACAATTTTGGAAATATGTCAGTAACAACCAAACACACAATAGACTCATGTGAATGTGATACATATAGAGTGCAGTTTGATGTATTGCTCAAACTGGAAAATCTAAAAACAAAATAAACTACTGTTCTATTGTTAAAACTTAGCTTGTTGGACCTTTGGCAGGAATTTTTTTTTTTTTTTTTTTCATGATTAATGTAATTTCTGCTACTGCGGTTTTCAGTAAAAGGTAGCAGCTGGTGAATTGTGCAACCTACTTGAAATAAGTCTGTGTCCACTATAGATGCTAAATTACTTATATGCAATCAAAATGGGAAATGTCATTTCCTTTGTCATCTAGTCAGCACTTTCACCTTCTACTTCAAAATTTATTGAAAACCCTGGTAAATATTGTTAGAAACTTTGATTGAATTTCAAAATCTATAAAGCTCTAATGTAAAACTACAAATTTCCAATTTTTTTTTTAGGGTTTCTATATAGAAAATCTAAATATTTGAAGACCTCAGTTCAAAAGTTCTGAATTATAAAGAATGCTAGGTTTTAAAATGGTGTATGAAATCCTTCAAGATCAATCTCAGTTGCTGGGAAGGTAATTAACAACTGCTCCCTGTAGTGCAAGGTCCTAGCTTCATCTTTAAAGGGGCTTTGTCACAACAATTTTGTTGTTTTGGGTCATTTTTTTACTAAAACCGTTACTTATCGGTTTTACTTATGCACAAATTGTTTCTGATAAATTGTGAGGTGAATATCTAATAACATGTTTTAAAGAGCGTAACCCATAATAAGTTTTTTTGGTATTTTTGGTTTAAATAGCATCAGAACTTGAAAAGTTTAGCCTAAAATTTTCAAGTTTCAATCCATTTCCATCCTATCTATAGCAACAAATGACAGGAAATAGAACAAACGTCACAATATAGTCGTAAATAACAAATCTGGACTTCAGTTAAGGGCAAGACATATTCTGGATTTTTAAAAAATGCTAAAATAGCGTGACAGCCCCTTTAATGAGCTCCAGTTTTTATGGTGTTGAAAAGATGAGTGTTCGACTTTCTTGGACAGAAAACTAATCTGTGACAATTTAGCCCTCAGCAGAATCCTGTACTCACCGGGGTCCTGCTGGGTTAGGTTACGATTAAATGAAAAGGAAACAGGTGAGATTTTTATGCATAAGTAAGTCCCAGTTAGGAAATTGTACCAATAAGCTTTTATTTAACTTCAGTTTTAGGGATTTCTCAGAAATTGGGATTGGTCCATAGACCGCAAGTGCGTGAATTTCCTCAATTTTGATTTGTTGTTTTCGTTGTCATGAGGAGCTGAAATGAGCTCCTTGTTCGCTAAATACAAAAATGATTAGGATTTTCAGCCGTAGGTTGCCTAAAGTTTTGCATTCACGTTCTCTCTGAGTTACATTACTGCCTTGTACCTTTTTGATCTAAGAAATCTAAGATTTAAAATTTTCTGTCTCTCAATTCAACAATTTTAACGAAGTACAGTTAAGGGCTACAGTTAGCCCGTAAGATGAAATTAAAACAACCAATTGTGACCTGGTTAAAATAAAACTCAATTTATCCTTTAAACCTACTTTAGTTTGCGATCGTTTTCGTTTGTTGTTGCAAGAGAGATTTGATTTGGTTGAGTTGAGATTGTTCTTGCTGTCAATCATGCCATGTATAAAACAACTCTGTACCTGGCAACTTAAACCTTAACTAAATCTTTTGCAACCTCCGGTTGAATTATAATTATTATAGTTATGTTTTTTGAATAGTGAATTATAATGCAAAACACAGTTTATTGGTGTTATTAAAGCTGTTTGACATTTCAAACTTCATGTTAGCCGTGTGTAAGCACTGCCTTCCCCGTGTCATTTCTTTTAATCGCTCAGCTCTGACAGGCCTCCAAGCTCCGTGCATTTTTGCAACCCAGCCGGATTTGGCCAGCACATTTTGTGCTCATTCGCTTGGGTTTGGTTAATTCTTGTCTTGGAATTCGCCGTATTCCTGTTACGTATGGTTTGGGCTGTTGGAACGTGTTGCCCTAAGGTGAAATAGCTTTGGGTTTTCATACTCGGAGGGGGTGGGGGGGAGTAATAGCCACCGTACCATCGTGATATTAGGAACCTTACGCAATGAGGACGCGAACAACGACGGCTCAGAAAAATCTCATTTCTGGTTCGGTCTTTACGTTTTTGTGCGGGTCGTTAGGGTTTTATTTCCTTGCTTTAGACATTGCGAATAGAAAAATTATTAAATGTTTTTCCATGAAGCTAAGCAAATACTGAGAGAAAGTTTTTGCTGTTACGTCCTCGTAGTCTTGACAACTCCCAAAAAAGTTCATTTCACGTTGTAATTTTAGCGACAACTACGTGCAGGTGCTGAGCTTGATGCATTCTAACGTGCAGTTATTGTATTTACTATAGTTCTTTGCCATCGTCGCCGTCCTCGTTGACTAAGCTCCCTATTTTATCAGCTACTGTATAGAACGTAAAGGTAATTTTATTGCTTCACAAATGAAAATATTGCATTAATAGGCGATACAATTCTACATTTTGGTCAGCTACTCTACAAGAGATCGATTTTCGAAAAATTAATTTTAATTAATGATTTTTTTTTTTTTTTTTCTCCTACAAGTGATGTATAGTCGAGCAATTAGGTATTTTGCCTACATGGACTCCACAACAAAGGGATGAGTTGACCAATCAGTAGTCGATCTAGTAATGTTAGTATAGTTTTTGTGGTCACTCCCGTCTTATAAGACGGAGTGTACCACTATGTTGTCAGGTCCGGTAAGCAAGCAAGAGTGCAAGCAAGAGTGAGTGTAACACGACCCATAATGCGTTTCGGCAAATTCAGTATGGCTGACGTCACGTTCGATGGCTTTCTACTCTTCACGGAAATAAAATGCCGACAAATCACAATCAATCACAAGCTCCAAATGCCCACAAGCCTATCACAGCTAGTTTTTGATGTCACGAAACATCTAATTTTCTTTTTACTTGGTCTAAGAAATGGTAAGAGTTGTGAAAATTGGAGTGACCACATGCGCTCTTTGAGCGCCTTTTATTTACTATAGATAGCTAACTTAAATAGTGCCCAATATATTTGCTTCAGGTTAGTTATTAGCACGTTTGTGCTATCTAGACTCGAGTTTTTATTTATAGTTTCGTCCTACAAGCATTGTGCATTTACCATTGTGCTCTTTTTGGGAACCTGAGCCATTGGAAGCTATGCCATGCTGATGAGGCTGAAACAACTGTCCATTGCTGCTAGCAATGTGGCTCATTATATTGGCCATTATAAGTGTCTTCAAGTTAACTAACTAGCACATATGTACTATCTATACTTCGCTCACTTTTATAGCCACGTCCCACAAGCATTGCGCTTTTACCATATCTGTTAAGGTCGATGACCGCGATGCCAATGAGTTTGTTAATGAGATTTAGTTTGCAAGAGGCCAGAGTCGAAAAATGAATTATTTTTTTTTATTTTCATCGGGTCGCACTTGTGCAGATGATGTCATAGTTAGCTTAGCAGCCAACCGTCCACATAAAATGCGCTTGGTTTTTCGACGAATTTTTAATCTTAATGAAAGTTTTCAGCAAGGTAACCGTCATTTTTGTATAAATCTACATTACACTCTTTTTTTTTTTTTTTTATAAGAACCTTTTTTATAAGAATATGAGGCTGATTGGTGTCTCAAATAAAGTAATACGGTTCAACTTCCTAAAGTCAATACATACTCTGTTAGTTCCATCCTTTTTTCGCACAATCACCACTGGTGATGCATATGGAGACTTCGACTTCCTGATAACACTCATATCCAGCATCGCATTGATGTCCTTTATTAAGGATTCCCTCACATTATATGGGACGACATATGGCTTTGAACGTACTGGCTCTTCAGAAGTAAGTTCTAACTCGTGCTCTATAATGTTTGTGTTCCCTGGAAGGTCTGTAAATATATGTTTATAAGCACTGACTAAAGCTTCAAGCTGCGCCTTCTGCTCTACGGATAGCTGTGAACCGAACACAATATCTTTAGCTGTTTCTTTCGCCTCCATAGTACCAAGCTCCAATAAATCATCATCGTCAATAGCATCTTCAACTTCGTTTTCGCTGCACTCAATGATCGCTGCACCGGTAACACGCAATACACATTCACCTTTGATTTCACCTTCTCTTTGTACTTTAGTTTCTCTGTCTATGAACCTCTTTAGCATATTTGCATGGAAAGTTTTTACCTGATTGCCGATCTTAATACCACAATCGTTAGTGCCAACAACCTTCTCTACTTGAAAGGGGCCTTTCCATTGCATTAAGAGCTTATTATTGTCAGTTGGTAATAAAATTAATACTTTATCCTTAACAGTAAACTTGCGATCTTTTGCCTTTCTGTTATAGTAACGCTGATATCTAGCCTGTGATTGATTCAACTCTTCCTGGGCGATTTTAAGAGTATCTTCCAGTCTCTCGCGGAGGTCGAGCACATATTAATAGCTTGTTTTTACTTCAGTTTCTTGTGACTCTTGAGTCCACAATTCCTTGAGGATACGCATAGGACCGCGTACTGTACGACCATACATGAGTTCAAACGGTGAAAAACCTGTTGATTCTTGGGGGACTTCACGGTAAGCGAAGAGTAGCGGGTTAATATATCGGTGCCATTGTCGCGGCTGCTCGTTGCACATTCTCGTTAGCATCCTTTTTAACGTCCCATTAAACTTCTCTGTCAGACCATTACACATTGGATGGTATGGAGACGTTGTTAACTGCTTCATGCTTAATAATCTCGATACTTCTTTCATACACTCAGATA
>JAOBBB020369207.1:0-10067 GCA_025331005.2 Zoanthus gigantus
CTAATTATGTTTGCCGCTCGATCGCCCACCCAAATCAAACTCCAATAACAATGCTATCTTAAAAAACATTGTGTTTTAAAACTTAAACAAATTACTTTACTTTGTTTCTTTTGATAATTTGTAACTGTCATTATTAAACTTAATTTTGTTATTAGCATTATATCAAGTACAAGTTTTCAAACTTTGTTTTTGCTAATGTTTCTGCCATTTGAAGCAAAACAAAAATAGATAAATAAAAATAATCTCTTGAATGAACAATACAAAGTACTCCTTATGATTCACGACAATAATCGTTTAGAAATTTTAATTGGTTCATAGAAACTCTTAATTGGCTTTTCAAGTAAGGCTAGGGTTGTAAGTTCAACTTTAACAAAACGTTTGTCTTGAGCAGAATTTGGCAATATTTTGAAATTTTAATGTTCAGTGAATTTTGAAGTCCACTTTACCTCCAAATCATCATAACACTCAAGGTTGATGAATCTGCTAAAACTACATGCAAGTTATGGAATTCCGTGTTAAACTTTAACTTTAAACTTTTAAAAGACAAGGAGCTTTATTCGTTCTGCTTTTTGCTATTCAACTAGAAATCTTTAAAAAACATGTAAATGAATCTTTAATAAATAAAATTCTTAGTTAAGAAGATTATTAATATAAAGTAACACTTAATGAAACATGAGGCCTTAACAACGAAAATATTTTTGGAGTAGAACTTACCAACGATTAGGCACTAACTCCGATCCAAGTTTTGCAAAAATATGCACCTTTAAACATTAACTGTGGAATTCTGCGTTCGTCGTCGATGAAAAATTAAACACATTAACTTTAATAGACAAGGCACTTGCATTTATACTGTCCCCTTTGTATCAATATATTTCTGGGGATATTGTCACGACAACATAATAAAGACATTTTTTTGTAAGAATATAAAAAGTGGATTCTCCAAGCACCTTCATTGTTCACATTTTGATGACCACAAAAAACGGAGGTGTGCACTATAATGGATTGTGGTCTAGAAACAATTGTTTCATCTCCTTGAAAGTTAAGGAAGAACATATTTTTAGATTTTGTCTGACCTTTTTCGGTGTTAACAATCACCCTTAAAAAATCCATCACTCAAAAAAAGTATTCCAATTATTAATTTCTTGGAGCAGCAAGCCAAGTGTTTTGTTTTATGCAACATCTTGTTTTAAATGTCTGCCATTGAGACAAATTAAAAATTAAAAAAAAAAAAATTTTTTTTAAAAATTTGCTATTAGCATCTAACAACAGTATTTTAGTTTGCGGTGTGGAACACATTGAAAACAACAAAAATGATTTTTTAGGTGTGTTCTTAACCGCTAGCAACAGTAGTTTGGTTTGAAGTGTCGAAAAAGAGGCTGTCAATTGAGAGACCTTCTTTAGCACCAACATGTTCCAAGGTCTTCTCATGTGGCTTTAGGCGATGTAATTTGGTTTGAAAATGATGATTCTTGATGGTTATAGTAAACGTAAAGTTATATTAGATTTACTAGCAATTTGTTAGGAAATTCCTTAAAAGAAAAAGCTCTCAAATTCAAATAAATATAGAAATTGTGTTCTTGTGTGATAGATAGGAATCTTTATCAAAAGTAATTGTTATATTGCCTTTTTGAGATTCTGTATGAGTTGTATATAAATAAGTTGTTTAAACAAGTCACGAAGTTTTGAAAGCGCAAGTCCCTTAAAAGACGTTTACTCAAATCTATTTGTCGAAATTAGTTTGCTATTTTTCCAAGCCCTTGACTTTAAGTGTTGTTCATTCCAGAAAGGTACATTTACACCCAGAAAAAAGAACTTCTTGTTGTGGTTGATTTTTAATTATGCCAAAATGAAATATTTATAATCAATCATATAATTTAGGGCAACCGTTTTATCCATAGTTTTACCACAGATCGAGAACATGTGTTATATAATGTCACAAAAAAGCAAAACAAAAAGAAGAGGATCCGTTTTATTGTGTTATTTTAAGTGTGCTAGTAGCTAATTTGAAGACATTCATATTAACACTAAGACCACAATGGTAGCGAGCATTACTTTTAAATGATAAGTAAGTAAAAGTGAGCCTAAATGTTTGCAGCCGTAGACAGTAGATTGCCAGGGCTTTCCCACGGCTAGATTTTATTAGCAGCTGTTGCAATGTAGAATAACGCCGTGGCTTACCCGCCTGGGCAAGCTACTTTTGCTATATCTTATTAGTAGCTGTTGCTGTGTAGAATAACGCCAGAGCTTACCCCTGAACGGGATAGTTGCCAACGCTAGATCTCATAAGCAGCTGTTTTTGGCCTTTGGTGCCTAATAATAGTGGTATAGCTAATAATTAAAGTCATTAAACTGGCTCACGTTCCCACAGAAGATAAGTAATACTGAAGGTTTAATACTTGTGGGATGAGGCTGGAATGATAAGAATCAAGTAAAGATAGCACGTGCGTGCAAGTAGCTAACTTGAAGCCACGTTGGTAGCGGGCATTACCGCGTGAATCTTTTCGTAAATAAAGTGAGTGAGACAGAGTGTTAGCAGTCATGCGTGGGCAGCTGTTTTGGCCTTTTTGGGCATCATCAGCAAGTCATAGCTGATGATACACTAAAAACATATACAATTATATTACAATTTCTTTTTAATTTGTGAAATCTAAATAATTTTTCTAATAATTTTGTCAAATCGATTCTGAGAAACTATCAAAATTAATTTAAACGTGCTGCATTCTAGTCTTTCTTCAACTTCCTTTTTAAAATATTCGAATGTGGTAATTTTAAAAAGTTCTTCTCAAATGGACAGTGTTTCCTGTCCAAATTTACAAGAGTTTCCATTTTCAATTACTCAGCATTGGTTTTAATGGAATTTGTTGTAGGCGCGGTGTAAAAGGCTTTATTTCCTTTGTGGTACTTTCGGGTGTACAGCTCATTGAGTCATTCGCTTAGCGTGCTTCTTCTGATTTTTACTTGTCCTCTCAAGAAGTTGTGATTTTATGTTTGACCCATTATGTTAAATTTTTATCCATAAAACATCAAAAAGCTATTTGAGCTTCACTTGAGCTTGCATGCAGAAATATTGCCGAGGAGCACAAGTTTTGGTGTCATTTGCAATTTTTAGCATCCAATAACAATACATAACAAAATTGCTTGAATAATTTTGATTGGCTGAGAGCATACGCACTGCAGTTTCTTGTAAACACCAGTGTAATTAGAAAATTAACAATGGGTATTGGTAAGAATAAGAACCAATCAAATCTTTTGTTATGGTGGCACAATGCGCAAAGTTCAACTGAGGTCAAAAGTTTTTACATTTTGTCAGTGTGCACAACAGAACTGCTTTGTAAATTTGTCATGTAAGTAATCACTCGAATTTTCTCGTTCAATTTGGAAATAAATTTGCACTCGTTAGTTTTTCAGAAAACTGAAACTGCAATCGCCTTACTGGCTGATGAAAATCCCACTCGCAACCTATTTCCAAATTGAACTGGAAATCCTGTGATTCCCTATTCAGTTTTACCATTTCAGCCGCTGACATTCGATCATATAATTGCAATAGGTAAATATCAAACCGTGGCGTGAGTTATTAGACCTTACTAGTGAAACACTTCCTGAAATAATCGTTAAAACTACATGCTCTATCATAGCTATTCATTGAGATATCGTAAGCGATTTCAAATTGAATTATTCACTTCCTGAAACAAACGTTAAGACTGCTCTACTATTTACCGAGATACGGTAAACGACTTCAAATTTAATTATACACTTCCTGAAATTAATTGTTAAGACTGCTCTACTGTTTAACGAGATATCGTAAACGATTTCAATTCCATTTACTTCCTGAAACAAATTAACGTTAGGAGTGCTTGATAATTCATTGAGATGTCGTAAACAAGTTCAAATTTCATTGTAACTGACTTCAATCTGCGGGGCAGAGGAGTGCTATTCCATACAGTTCATTCATATGAATAAATTCAGTAAGGCATCCAGCTCCTATGGTCATGTCCGTGTTTTCCGCCGGCATTTCCTTTATTTGTTCGTGACCACAGGGATCCTATAGCGTCCCCAGTTAACGTCCGCTAAAATAACACCTGACTGATTTGCTCTCTTACTAACCAACCAAATAAGAAGTATTGTTTACCCCAAGCAAATAACCAGTTAAAAGCTTTGTTTAATTCTGTGTCCTCTTCATACATCTTGCAACGTGTACTCCACCAACTTTAAATATTTTGCAGATCCAGTACTAAAAAGGAAAATTAGCTTTTTGATATAATAGGTGTGAACAAAACTCTAAACAACCGTTAGAAACTTTGGTTGCTTTTGGTTGATCAAACGAAACTAGTTTACCCCACGCATTCTTTAAATGCTATTAGAAAAAGTGACAAACTAGTCCACTACTGTTTTTTTTTTAATGAAAGGAAACTAATGTTCTTGATCGATAGTCTAATCCGATAATCTTGGCGGTAATGTACTTATTCATCAAACTAGTGATGCGCTTTTTTCTACAAAAGGCTCATTTTAAGGCTGAAATTAAATGTTTGTAAACATTTCAAGGGTTTTTAGCCTCAAATATTTCTAAAATGCTTTTTAATATCATGTTGTCTTTCCTGTTTTGGTTCCCATCTTACAAGCCAATCAGAGACATAATTGATCTTGAAAACTTGTGAAACAGTATTGAGTCCCTGTCAGCCGTCCAAAACTGTTTGTCTAGAGAATAGGATAATATACGATGGTCTTTATTTAAAAAGTGTAAAGTACTGTAAAATCGTCGGTTGTTTTGGCGATGTTGCAGTTACTAACCGAAAAACAATTTAGTTTCTCTTCCTGCTGTAAAGACTTAGTACATATTTGATTGGCACGTTTTTGTTAAAAAGTTTACAGATATTGAAAGAGTGCTAGATGATCTACGCAGCAAACCTTGCAAATACATTGTTGTCTCACATGACACAACGCACGAGTAAAACATTGTTTGTGTCGATTCTATGGGTGGGGGTGAGCACTTGTGATGTGAACAACTGACGACATCTTGAATTTTTAGATGTTAGTATTTGCCTAGTGAATGCTTCCTTGCACAAATTCTGTCAGAACAGCAGGCTATTAAGTCTTGATTGATCTCACTACCAAGATGCATGCTTATGAATAACTTTAAAAAAATTTGAGTGGGCCTTACGTGTCACAAACATTTGGGTTGCTTGTAGATTTACACGCAAGATCCTTGTTTTATTTTTTAACTTGAATTTGCATTTTTGTAGGGGTAAAAAGCCTTGATAATATAATTTGCTTTTTTTAGCAAGACTTGGTAGGGACATTTACGGTCTGTCGTAACCAATATTTGGACATTAGTTTGTGTGTTTGTTATTGCTGATCTTTACATTGCATAGCGGTACTTTTTTTAAAGGAACTCTCGCAGAAATGTCTTGAACCCGGTTCATTTTAGTAACCTTCCAAAACTGCATGCATGGTTCTTTGTTTAACTTTGGACAGGTAGACAGTTTTCCAACAAATGGCTGCTACCTACTTGCCGATTATCCAGCCACAATCTAGCAAAATTACATTAATGACATTCCCTGCACAACGGTTTCGAAAATCAAAACGAGCTATAATCCAAACTTTTCCTATTTTGATGCTAATATTATATATGAACGGATTGTGGAGAAAAAGGCTTTAAATCAGGAGGATGGTTTGCTCTCCCAAAGGAAAATCTAAACTTGACTCTTAAAGAACAAAAACATAAGCACTTGTTTTTTGTTTTGTTATAATAACGTTTTTATAAACATTTTCATCACTTCCCCTTAAGAAGTCAGTTGTACGGTCGAAACCTCGGGAATGCTTTATAACTTGGCCTTTAAAAATTAAATTATTAACCAGAGTAACTTTATGTTTTTTACAACTTTTTTTACAACCTGGTTTCACTCCCAGATTTACTTGATATCTAAAATTGCATAATGCAGCTAGTTTAAAGATATTGTTAAGGAAAGAAAGTGTAATATTTTCAAAACCGTCGTTTTAGTAAAAATGTTTGTTACTTCTATTTCTTCTATATCTGAAATTACGACTAAAACTGTATACTAGATCTTGTCTGTCTTTTATATCTAATCGAAGCAAATAAAAAAAGAAATAAAGAAAACATTAAGCTCAAACTCAAGTAACATATTTGCAAAAGAACAAACAAAACGGTAGAATTAAAATTGTCGTTATCACTGATATTGACGGAACAGCAAACGGATTCTAACCCGTATCAACTCTACGATAAACAGTTAACTGTTTGGAAAAAGTCAGTTTATTCAATTCTATCTCAGTCTGTTACAGCGATTTTGGCGATATAGACATTCTTTTTTAATTTCCTTTTGTTTTTGTATATTGGTAGTGAATGCAAATTACTTTTTAAATACCTGTTAAATGTAATAATATATAGATTAGACAGTTAAAAAGAGCAATGAGTGGCTAGTGAATTCCGGGCCTACTTAACTTTTCAAAGACACGTTTGTGTTAATATAGACAACAAAAGAATAAAAGTTCAGAATTACACTCTTGCCATGGTAGAAGCTAGCTTTCAGTGAAAATTGTCTTAAAAGATAGACGGATAACGGAGTGGGAAACGCAACGTGACAGTAAAATAGAGTGTGGTTTTCTTTATCAATATTTGCCGGAGGCTATTTCATTGAATACTCAAGACGTTTGTTAAGTGTTTTGATTTATTTAAACAGCAAGAAGTCTTTTCATGAGAACTCGAAAGGAAGTTTTATAAATCTATTGAAGTATATATGTTGTAAAAAAGTTAAAGAGACTGGGACTTAATGTATCTATGATGTACCTATATCACCCGGAGTGCTTAAAATATAGCGACAATATATTTAATTTATTTAAACAACATTCAGCTACTAAAACAACACCTACGCATACATATGTATCGAATTGTGAGTGAGAGTGCAAAAAACATGGTGTTCAGAGCAAGAAAACTGCTTCGTTTGAACTATAAGAACTTTTAAAATTGCTACCGAGTTACTAAGCTGAAGTCAAAAAACAACATAAAGAAAATTACGTGCAAAGATAACAGCTTTCTTTGCATTTAACCTTAATAAAGTTTCTCCTGAGTTTTACTCAACGTCCGACTTTTTTTGTGTGTGTAGGTCATTTTATATTCTACATAAAATTTCTCACCGAATTGCAACTAAAAATTCGAGGATATATAAATCATATATAAATAAAGAAATGGAGAATTTTTTCGTGATTTTAAAATTAAATGGTCGACTTAATAACAAGGAAATAAGATACCTTTAAACTGAAAAACAATTGAATAATGAATTTTTCATATTCATATTGTCTTGCGAGTGTGAGTAATTATTCACTTTTCGACTTAAGGTTAAACAAACAAAATTGGAAAACATACTAAACAAGTCCTTTGAGTGGAGAGTCAGCAAATCTTGTTCATTCATGACTGTAGAAGAATATAATTGACTAGAGGATGTTTTTTTTTGTGACAGGCACGGCTATGGTACTATGTCAGCAAATATTCACTGTTTTTACAGTCCTCTCATTAATAGAAATTTCATTCCCTTTCAATCTTAGATATTTCCAAATATTTCTTATGCACTCATTGTAAAAAAAATATATTTTGCAACTAGTTTCTATGCTGCAATCTTTTAGTTTTAGTCGTGTATGTGAACTTTAATAAAATATACATGTTGCGTCAGTTTGTTGTCCTCTCATTAATAGAAATTTCATTCCCTTTCAATCTTAGATATTTCCAAAGATTTCTTATGCACTCATTGTAAAAAAATATATTTTGCAACTAGTTTCTATGCCGCAATCTTTTAGTTTTAGTCGTGTGAACTTTAATAAAATGTACATGTTGCGTCAGTTTGTTGTTGGTTCATTTTTAAAAATAGAAAGCGATCAGCACTGAAAATATCGATGATAAAACTTCAACCTCCGAGGTATTTGCTTGTACAATAAAAAATGAACGAACAAAAAAGACGTTTGGGGGCCAAACTGTGAAAGGAGAACTTTGCATATATCATTAATTTTTTAATTATCTCCTAAAATTGGAGATGTAAATTTACTGTAGATACGACGGCGTTATAAAGTTAGGCGTAAGGTATAAAAATAGCGGTTGGCTTATATTAGTCATGTTTACACATTAGAACAAGCTAGAGCTCTTCTCTTATAGGAATGGAACGATTCATGTAGATTTATGATAAGCACCACGTAAAAAATAAAACACTTGAGAATTGTAAACCGAAATGAAAAATTAAATTGTTAATGAGCGATAAATTGTTTGATCAATTTTAGTGGAAGTATTTAAAAAAAGTTAAGAGAATAATCGAACGTATTGTGAAAACTATGTATTACTTAGAAGGTGGACCATACTGACCTTAAGACGTCTTGAAAGCGCTATTATAAATTATTTTACTTAGCTCTTGAACTTTGGACATAAGAAAGAGATTTCACCCAAAACTCATTACAGCTTTTGTCTAAATAGAAAAATAAAATCAGAATACAGTTCAGTGACTAAGATTTCTGTACCCTAAGCGCTGAAAAACGTGTACAAGCTTGCCACGCCAATAAATCTTGTAGCGCGCACAATCCAGCTATAGCTTAGTTGTAGCTCAAGCATTCTACGGAAACAGTCTTATACGTCAAACGGATCAACTGCTAATAAACTTGGACAATAACCGTTCCAGTGGTCTTGTTTTTATAGACTATAAGAAAGCGTTTAACCTTATTGACCAAAAAATACCTCACTCTAAACTAGAGGCATACGGTATCCAGTCAGGTGAACTTTTTCTTATTTCTAATTATTTAATGAAGAGAAAACAATATATGTGTAAAAGCAGCTGTTATATAACTCATGGCGTTCCTCAGGGGTGAGTGTTATTAGGGCCGCTATTGTTCATCATTTTCATCAATCGGATCTCCCGAAGTCTTTATCAAATTCTGTCAGTGATATATACGCAGATTATACAACGATTAGCTCGTCCTCAGAAGACCTGGGACCAATGCCAGATCAGCCTCAGCAGTGATGTAATCAACAAGTTGTCAAAGCAAAATGAAATGGTTCTAAATGCATCAAAAGCTAAAGTCTTATTGGTTACTGGAAAATTAGGCCTGAGAAGAGACTTACTGGTCAGAACCTTAGCACTGAATGGATGAGAAGGAAATAGATCAACTAAGTCGCATTAATTACCGAGTGTTACTTTAGACAAACATCTTAGTTATAATGGACATCTCGATCTTCTCTGCAACAAAGTATCTCAAGGGATAGGGGTTCTGAAAAGAATGAAATCTATCTGAAAATCTTCTAAAAAGAATATAATGAAATCTACCTTTTAAGGAAAGAAAGCTATATTGTGAGACCACGATAAAGTTTTTTTGTATGGCTCAACAATATGGAGTAACACTTCAGATGATAATAGGGTACGTGTCTGCAAACTACAAAAACGAGCAGCTCGTGTTATTTCAGATGCAGATTCTAGAAGCAGAAGTAGTTTTTTTATTCCAACAACCAAATTGGATGCCTTTAACAAATGAAATCAACTTGACAGAGTGTTGTGCTGTGTTTAAACGACTTAAAGATGAATCCTTAATCTACATAACTTAAATTTTAGCAAGAAACGTAGATGTTAATAAACGCGCGAGCCGGCACTCAAGCTATAATTTGGTATGCCCGGGAAAACGTTTCAAGTCAGCGCAATAGAATTATGGAACTTTCTACCCAATAATAATTTTAAGAAAGAAAACATTATTAACAATTTTAAATTAAAATTTAAAACACATTTATAATTACCTAATTATATCACTCTTGCTAGCTTCTGTTTATCGTAAAATATGTTTAATTTGATTATTTAGCTATCTATAGGCATTTTAATTCTATTCCAGTACCGATCTTTAAATAATTTTATATTGCATATAAAAATTATTTGTATTATGTTCAATTTTTAGCTGAGGGCCTCTAGTTTATCAGTGAAGACTGTTATGTGTCACCCTCTTTAGATAAAGTTGCTACTACTACTACTACTACTACTACTACTATTACTACTACTACTACTACTACTATTACTACTACTACTACTACTACT